>PVKS010009714.1:35128-63076 GCA_004027875.1 Aplodontia rufa
CCTCTGGACTGAATTCAGGGGCCTCATACAAGCTAGGAAATTAGCCTAGGGCTCTATCACTGACCTACATTCCCATCCTTTTTGAGGTAGTATGAGTTGAGCTCAGGGGAATTTTGCAATGAAATACATCCCCAGTTCTTTTTATTTTTTATTTTGAGACAGGCTCTCACCAAGTTGCTTAGGACATCTCTATATTACTGAGACTGGCCTTGACTTTTACGTTCTCCTGCCTCAGCCTCCTGAGTCACTGGCATTACAGATGTGCACTACCATACACTTTTCTTATCTTTCCCTTCATTAGTGATAAAAATTGCTTCTTGATTTTATTAATTATCTTTCAGTTAACAGTATAATAATCTTTCAATACCACTTTTTTACCCAACGAAAGTATAAAATCAGACATTTCAGAGAGGCTGATCTTGGGAGGGACTCTTATTAGAATGTTGCTTTGTCTTCTGAATGTAATGAAAATTTATTATTAAATTTTTTTCTGAATGACATATAGGTAGTTAAAATAAGTTTCCAGGCAGATAATACATCAGTAACAGCAGATAAAATTATTAATGGCTGTGGTCTATACATATAGAAATATATTTCTTATGAGTAGGAAAAGAATTAAGTTATCTAAAATAAGTATAATTTTAAAGTATTATATCAGAGATCAAACTAACTTTTACAAATGTTTACAAGTGATTTACACTTTGTTTAATTTTATTTTTCCTGTTCTCCAAAAATTCTTGCTCTTTTTACTAAAAATATTTTCTAAGAATATTTCCCAATTGACATGATGGTTCAAATTTACCTACCCATTTTGATTTGTCTATCAATATTCATTCTTTTTATTTCTAATTTGCAAACACTTTTCTGAAATATTTATCCATATTTTCTCTCTACTTTTGTTGCATCTGTTTATATTTTTCTGTTTCTGAAATACGTGACAATGTATGTAAACTGAATCTTTCTTATCTCCCATAATTAACACTTGTTTTAGTTTTTGTTTGGCATAAAATTTTAGGTTCTGCTAAAGGAAAAAAATCTTGAAAAATTCAAGAGTTAAAAAAAAAATCTCTTCCTTATTGGGTTGTAGAACGGCGAACAGCTAATTTATAAAATAATTTGTCATATATTTACTGAATCTAGAATTAAGGTTTATTCAGCATATCCCACTACAGTTTTCTTAGTAGTGTTTTTTCTTTGCTTTTTCTCATACTATCTTTGTAATCAGTGGGGAACATGCTTCTTACCAATATTCACATGTGACTAAGTTGAAATTTTCTGAAACAACTAATCAAAGAGTGGCACAAACAATGCTATTATGGATCATATAAGTGAGTCTTTCAGACTTAACAACAACAGTCTCGTTTCTCAAGGGAAATAATATTCTAGATAAACACATGATGTTCAACTGTCTTGTATTTCTCTTTGCCTCTCAAAGCACCATCTACATGAACCACTTTACGTACATGTCTCCTCATAATTTGACCTCTCTTGAACAGACGAAAAAGAAATAACAAAAATATTATTTTGTAGTTTGGGTTTGAATTCTCATTTTATCAATAATTAGGATGTGCTTTCAATAAAATATTAAATGATAACAGTGACTTAAATGTAGGTTCATGGAAGATTTTGGAATATGTATCACAGCTGGAATATGTCTGTATAATATTTTATTCTTTTTATTTAATGGTATGTGTTAATGTTTGGGGTATGTGTTAATGTTTGGATATGACCTGTGACACAAAAATTACCTATGTTAATGCAGAAAGATTCAAAGGTTGGGTATTTAGATTGTGAGAGCTGTAACCTGATCAGTCCAACCTCCTTTGAATGACTGAGTGGCAACTTTATAAAGGTGGGGTGTGCCAGGGAAAGGTCTGTTAATGAAGAGATGCATTGCAAGAGCGAATTTTCTCTGAGGCCATTTCCTGCAGTCCTGCTTCTTGCTCATGAGGGCAGCAGCTTCCCTCTACCACACCTTTCTCCAATTACATTCTGCCATAATTTTGACCCAGAGCAATGGAGTTAGCCACTTATGGACTGAGAATTCTGAAGCCATAGTCTCAAAGAAAATTTTCTTGCTTAAATTTGTTCTTGTCAACTTTTTTGGTTGCAATATTTTCTTCTTGAAGTTGTTCTTGTCAATTTTTTGGTTGCAGTGATGAAAAGCTACATAAAACACAATTTAGTATCAGAAATTATCGTGTGATTCAGACACCTTTGTGGCAGGAATGTATAAGGAATTTGGAGAGGTTTGGAGATATAAGCTGGAAAAGCTTTAGAATGTTGTAAGCACACCTTAAAAGGAAATTCTGATGGAAGCACAGAAGATCATAATGCAAACAGTAAAGAACATGCTCATGAGCTATCAGAGGGAAAATAAAACTATAGTGGGAATTGAACTAAAGCTCATTCCTATCATTTTTGGGAAGATAAGTTGTCAATATCTTGAAATTTTATTTGAAGATGAATTTTAAAATTATGCAATAATTAATCTGGTACAGGAAATTTCAAGATAGTATAGTATTCAGTTACTTGCATAAATATTACTGGCAACTTTTAACAGATTAAATGTAAAGATCAGGAGCAGAAAGCTGGGGTAAAGAAAATTTTAAACTTGTAGCTTGACCAGAATAATGCATGTAAAGTGAGCCATAAAGTCATGCTTTTTGAAGAGATTACATCACATAAGAAGATGCCAAGTACTTTGCACAGACACAATAGGAAAGATGGTTTAAGGGAGATTTTATATATATACCTATATCTATCTATATATTTTTTTTTCATGTTTCATTTTGGGACAGTTTCTCTCTAAGTTGCTTAAACTGATTTGAACTTATTATCTTTCTGCATCAGTCTCCCCAGGCACTGAATTGCAAATGTGAACCACTATGCTCACTGTCTTTAAGGTATATGTGAAAAAAAAAAGCAACAACTCAGAAATAAAGAAATAATTGGTCAACATGCATGGAAGGTGTCTAAGGGTGCATGCAATGTGAGTATGAATAAACAAGATCCATGACAACAATGCAGAAGGATGATTTGGGGAAAGTGATGCTGAAAGGAGAATTTAAAATGTTCTGACTCATTCCTGATGATGAAGAAGGTTATGGTATGCTCAGGAAACACATGATAAACTCTTACTAACATTGAAGCCATACACAGTTAAGAAATGTACGACATATGCATAATCTTCCTGGCTTGTAAGGCATGCTCCGGTACATATATAATACCATCCCAAAGTCCTACTGGCTCCAATCATGTAAGAATCTTCTCTAAATCTCTTAATAATGATTGACTATTCACTAAGGTGCATTAATCCATGGTCAAGCCCTAAGAATATAGAGGAGAGAAATTTAGAGAGAGACTTGAAGAAAGAGCAACAACAATAACATAAAAAGCAAAAGATCAGATTCTATAATTCATAAATTCTGTTATCTAAAATACGCCACTTTGTCTGATACTCAATGTGAAACCTGTTTTCTTTTCTCACATACACACATAGACAAACATATGTTCATACACACTCTTTTTTAAAATAAGGCATTTGATTCTGTTGTATGTGTGCTTAGAAAGTGTCTCCATTAATAGAAATTTTAGTGGTTGAATGAGGACTTAGGAATCATATTTTACATTAGGAAACCTGTAAATCATGGGTTTACAATAAAATTTGTAGGGAATTCTGCTTTTCAGAAAGAAGTGAAAGCTGTAAATGATCAGCTGCCTATTTATAACCTAATACAGAAGAAAAGTATGCAGAGAACAATGAACACCAAAGTTACACATAAATTAGGTTTGCAAGATTCCATATGGTTGCAATGACTAATTTTCATATTAAAATGAAGTATCTTTCATAACTGTTCCTGTCATGACATGTGTATTATACTATTTGAATGAATTGTTAAAATAGTTTACTAAAGCTATCAGTACATTAAAAATGAATACATTTGAGGTTTAAATATGTGTAAAGTGTTAAATTCTGTTCTCTACCAAATTGCTTCTATTACTACTTTTAATAGTAATCATCCCTTGAATTGATGATTTCAGGAAGTATACCATTTGATTGATTATAGAGTGGAGATATGGACCAGTTTATGAAGTGCAGCAGTATGGACCCACTTATGGATCACAAAAGTGTTGTTGTTATTCTATTATATAAATACATCATAATGAATAAAATTTTAGAAGTAGCAATAGCCCAAAATTTCTTTATTTCACACTTTCCTGAACTAGAATCCCTTTACAAAAATTTCAAGCCAGTGATATCCCCAATGATCCTATTTTCAATGCAAACTAAAAACAGATATATTAAGGAAATAAATAAAATATTAACTTCTACTTAAATAATGCATGCAACTCTTTCTAATCCTTTTTAAAATTCTAATCATGTTATTCTTTTGTCTGAATCATGCCTTAGTGACTTCATATTTCATAATGCATTAAGAGAAACACTCTGTAGGCATTGAAGGCATCTTGTACAATGGATTTTTTTAATCTACTTTTACTTCTTTATCATTGAATATCTTAATTAAATAAAATTATACACTCATTCTGAACTCACCCTGTAGTTTCAAATGCCAAACCTTTGTGTTCATGGTTGGGAATCTTAGATCCTGTTTCACTGCAAAGTCTATTTTTCAGAATATTATCCTTCTTCATGGTTCAAATAGGAGTTTCTACATGAAGCTTTCCTCATCATGGATTTAAAGTCTTGGACCCCAATAGTCCTTGTTTCTGTTTATTACATATACTGTAATAATCATAGGAAAGATTAGATACTTTGAAACCAAAGCTAGATATTCTTTATAAAAACTGCAATATATATAGTAATAAATACTTACTGATTAAATTGAATTGCATTCCATTGTAAACAAAAGAAAACTTCTAATAATTAATGAAAGTATGTGGCAATTTGGCACTTTATTCTGAGAATATGCTGTGACTCAGAAACTTTCACTACCATTTAGAAAAGCTGCTTATGTTCAATTTTCTCCCAGGGCTTGGCAATCTTATACATTGTTACAGTTGTGATATTCCACTGTTTAAGTGTCTGTGTCATTTATTAGAACAATGGCAGACATTTAACTTGAGGCTAAATTATAATTTTCACTGATAATCAGTACTGTGAGAACGGTTGAATAATTTGAAATGGTCAGTACATTAATGCTTTAGTTCTGGAAAGGGAAATATGGGAATTTACTAATCTTAAATCTATGAGTTTCTTCTGGCAAGTGTAGCATATGTCTATAATCCTAGTGACTAGGGAGTGTGAGGGAGAGGATGGCAAGTTCCGGACCAGCTTCAGAAACTTAGTGAAACTTTTAAGCAATTTAGCAAGCCCCTTTCTCAAAATAAAAAATAAAAGTGTCTGGGTATGGGATTCAGTGGTGAAGTGCACTGGGTTCAATTCCCAGTACTAAAACAAAACACACACACACACACACACACACACACAAGAACAAAAGCAACAACATACGTCAAGTAAGTTAACTTGGTAACTATGGTTCAGAAAACAGAGGAAAAAATATCTTTGAATTTACCAGTCTATCATTAGAATCATCTAATGACAAGCTCTAGTATGCTTCTATTTGACTCCCCTGATGAGAAATGGAAGTCAGGATAACATGTAAATTAACAATCAACCACACAAAAGAAAAATAAGATTGCTTTGGGTACAATGGAATATTCTTATACACATGCAGAGAATTGGAATTCTTCCAAGTAAGCAGTGAAATCAGGGCAATCTTCATACATTAAACCCCAGTGAAGAGCCTCATTGATGCTATGGGTCAACTGTGATTCCAAGGCTACATTATCCAGGTTGCAAAAAAAAAAAAAAAATACAGTTTAATATAGTTGTAAGAAATACAGCAATTTCATACACAGTTCACAAATGCCATGTTCTGTAACAAAAGTTTCAGCAGTAGGATGAAGCAAAGAGCTCAATTACAAGATGGAAAGTCCACATAATTTGAGAAAGAAAGGTGAGCAAGCAAATTGTATAAAGACCCTTGACAGAAAATGTTAGCACTGTTCACTGAAATATTTCAAAATTAAAGGAAAAAATTTAGTAGATTATAATGCATAAGAGACCACAGAGAGCTTTGCTTCCTGTGCAAATGGATTGGCCTTACTGTATATGGCAATATTTGAAATAAATATATTTTATATTGGTATAATGTTGATACTTATTATTATGAAAAATTTACACATATAACTATTTAAATGGAAATGTGTGGCCCCAAATTGTACATCATTAATTATCATAATACTACTATGCTAGTCATGATGCAATTATTATAAAACATTAAATTCTACAAATGTGGAAGCCTTATTTATAGCTACAATATTGAAAGGTTTTTAAAATCATAATTGAAATTTGGGATTCTATTAAAATATTTCTTTTTTTTAGTTGAGAAATTTATTTGTTGAACAATCATACAAATTTTAACAAAATAATATATGATGTATATAGATTCTGAAAATTGGATTTACCCCCAAGAGTGCCCCCCCAATTACCCACCCTTATCCCTCCCTTCCCCTTCCCAAAACATCTCTAAAAAAAGTATTAGGTTGTGTAACATTACGTGATATCTGGATTTAACACCTGATATTAGACCACTTTTCTTAATGGCCAGGGTCTAGTTCCAGCCTACACAGATGAGTGAAGACATTCGACCCTTGGTTTTCTGAGTTATGCTGATTTTACTCAGCATTATTTCTTGCATAGCCATCCATTTACCTTCAAAGGCTGCAATATCATTGTTTCTAATTGCTGTGTAAAATTCCATGGTATATATGTACCACAGTATTTGGATCCA
The DNA here is from genome assembly GCA_004027875.1 of Aplodontia rufa. NCBI lineage: Eukaryota > Metazoa > Chordata > Mammalia > Rodentia > Aplodontiidae > Aplodontia > Aplodontia rufa. The sequence continues at coordinate 41,947 of PVKS010009714.1, forward strand.
ATCATCCAGTGAGGGACATCTGGGTTGTTTCCATGATTTAGCTATTGTAAATTGTGCTGCTATGAACATAGATATTGCCGTGTCACTATAATGTGCTGATTCTAAATCCCCTGGAAAGAGACCCAGGAGTAGAATAGCAGGATCATATGGTGGTCTCATCCCTACTTTTTTGAGGATTCTCCACACTAAAATATTTCTTTAAGAGAGGAATCAACATATTGTGTTCAGTAAGAACTTAGAGAATAGATTCTATTTTATGATTTACAGACTAGCCTTTTCAAGACTCCTCAACTGCGTTATTATGTGAAAGGAACTACATACTATGAATACACTAATGGACATAGTTGTGGTCCCATAAGAACTTATTTAAATCTAAAACCAAATAACCAAAAAATGGTAGGAGTTTAGATTGTTGCTACAGTTTACTTTAATAAATAACGTATTAACTTTTAGAATTATAAAATAATTAAATATTCCCTTTCTTTATTTATTTTTCTTTTTCTTCTTTGTTGTGTTTTGTTTGGTTTTTCAGTTTTGGAGATTGATCACAGGGCCTTGTACAAGATAGGCAATCACTATACCATTGACCTTCATTCTCAAACATTTTATTTTATTTATTTTTAAACAGAGTCTTGTTAAGTTGCCCTGGAAGACCTCAAACTTGAGATCTTTTGCCTTAGGCTTCTGGGATTATAGGTGTGTGGCACCACACCTGATTGAATTATTAAAGATCTTTTAGCATATTATACATTACTTGGTCCAGATAATTTTTTAGAAGTTGTAGAATCTAAAATCTGTAGTAGCATCATGTGAATTGATGGAAAGATTTGACCTAATAAACTAATTACAACACAGCTTTTAATTTTATCTTAAATAAGACTTTTGTGACACTAGCACTGGAAAAATTCAGATACAGATGATCCCCTTGCAAGACCTCGTACAGTCTAGTGGCTTCATTACTGTCCTCTGAATGTGGTGAAACAATTAACCCATCCTCTCAAGTTGGTACTTATTTCCTTATTCCCTTGAATGAATATATTAGATACTCCTTCCATGTAGAGCAAAATCCAGCACCTATAATACATTTGAGTGTGAATAAGGAGTTAAAAGTTGGATTAAAGCAGTTAAAATGAAACAAAACATGACATGACAAAAGCAGAACAGAAGAGTGAAAGAGTGAAGACCAAAAAAATGCAAATTGTAATGACTGTATGGAAATTGTATAAGGCCCATTGTGTTTTAGGTCAATACATTTTTTTTTAATGATGAGTTTTCGATAGATTTTTCATTCTAGAATTCCCAGTGTAAGTAGTTGCTTATTTCAGATAGCTCTAATGCATGTGTGGAATTTGCACCCTAGGACTAGGTTGACAAGAATGAGGGACGGTCTCTGTCTCTACAAAAAGTTTTTTTTTTTTTTTTTTTTTTTTTTTTTTGTGGGGAAGAATATTTATTCCCAGGGTTTAAGGGAAATTTATGGTGTTATAGATGTTTTGAGAGACTTTGAAAATATGGGACAGAGATACATACAAAATATTTGTATTTGAAAACCCTAGAGAATTTGTAGTTTGGAGTAGTAGCAGACACTAGGGATTTGCAGCCCTACCATTTAGGTACTCTCTCTCTCTCCTCTCTCTCTCTCTCTCTCTCTCCCTCTCTCTCAACAGAAAATAGCTCATTGGAAATCTGATTAGTGTGCATTTATTTCTAAAGGCAGTATAAATGGCTGAAGAATATATGTATCATTTTGGTCATTTACTCAGTCACTGTGAACACTGGTTGACTCCCCAGTGATTTTTGTTTCTTAGACAAATGGGTTCATAGCAGAATATAGGGTTCTTCATTTTAAAAAGCATAAAAGTATAATTTTAGTTTCCCTGAATATCTTCAAAGAAACAATGAATTCATCTGCTTTCCGTTTTCTTTTTCACATAAATATCACTTCTGAATTTTTTGTCTAATTCTTCTATGCCCAAATTCCAGTATTGGGCTAGCACATTAAACAGCTCAGTAATGGTATACATTATTTAATTCTCCAATCACAGTTGTTGGATTGAAATATTAGCTTTTCTTTGGCTAGATCACTGAAATACCTTATATCTGTATGCAAAGGTTTTATATTCATTCATTGAGAAGCTGTGAGTCTATGTTCCTCTGGAGAGAGTCACCCAACATTATTTCATCTTAAAAAGCAATTTCCAGGGGCTGGAGTGGTGGCTCAATGGTTACAGAACTTGCAGGGCATGCATGAGTACACGGGTTCAAACCCCAGCACCCACATACACAGCTAAGTGTCAGAGCAGCGAAAGCCATGTGAAAAACTCAATAAAAATTGATTCTCTCTTTCTCTCTCTCATTGTCTTTCTCTCTTTTAAAAAAGCAATTTCCAAAGTGTTTTCCTTCATAATATTAAGGATAGTAATATTTTCAACACCTTTTACTCTCATTTTCAAGATAAATAGAAGAAGCCCAGTACTTTGTGCTCTCCCTATCAATCTTCCTGCAGAACATCCTAAGATATTAGGACCATAGCAATTTCTTTTCTCTCAGACTAGCAGCTTTGAAATTCTATACTGTTATGAATTGGTGCTGTACTTGGTGACATAACTATGCAATTTTCAACTTGAAATCAAGGTGAAAGAAAATATTCTGCTCCAGACTAAGACAGAAGTGTTATCATAGTGCTGATTAATTGTTATGACTAAAAATAAAGTAAAAATTTGTATTGATAGACACAGGGTCACATTTAACTACCATTAGAATAATAAAGCTAAATAAACATAATAGCTGAATTTGAAGCAGCAGACCAAATCCTGAAACACTGAAATTAAAAGAAAGAACTTTCACTATTAAACATGCATGTATGTTCACATTTGAATACATAGTGAAATGTAAACTGCATATTATATAAGCATGGATTTATTTTAAGGCTGTATAAATTAACCTGTGCATTTAAAACATATAAAAATAAATAAAGTAAACATTAATGAGATTTATTCAACTGGCCCTTTCTAGCCCCTTCAAATTTGTCACATAACCTCTCCATTTAAAATTAAGTTCCAAACAAACTGGACTTACTTTTCTGTACATTACTGTTAAAGTCCACTTCCACAGACTACTTGGAATGCAAATTAGATAATAAAACTTAGGCTAACTAATTTGTTGCACTAAAGGGAATGACAAGAATTTGTCCATAAAATAAAACTACATAGATTTTGCTATATGGTTATGACTTATGTTATGTGATTTTGGAAGGGTTTCAATTTCTGTGGAAAGAACTTGTAGTATTATGCTGAATAGTAGCTTTGAGAATTGAGAGTGGGTATCCTTACTTCATTCCTTACCTTAGAGGGAAAACTTTCATTTCTCCACTGTTGAGTGTGATAGCTGCTGCCTTTTTTTTTCATACATGGCTTTTTACTATATTGAATTTGCTTCTAAGCCTAATTTACTGAGCTTCTATCTATATCTAATTGTTGAATTTTTCAAATAATTAATGGATGCTGAATTTTATAGATTAATTTTCTACATCTATTACAATTATCATGTGGTTTTTGGACTGATGAATTAGGATATGTTGAAACATTCTTACCTCCCTCGGATAATTCTCATTTGATCATGGTGGATGATCCTTTTAATATCCTAATAAATTCAGTTTGCTAGTATTTTGTAAACTTGTAATATAAATTTTACAGTTCTGAAAATTTAGGAGAAAGTCATAAAGGATCATTCAGAATTGAAATAGATACGGAAAATCCAATAGAAAGAGTCAGTATAACTAAAAATTCACATTTTGAAAAGACAAACAAAATTTAAAAACTATAGTTTGATTAAGTAAAACAAAAAAATCAGACAAAATCAGAACAGAAGTAGTAAACATTACAATTGATAATACAGACATACAAAGAATTGTAGAAGACTACTGTGAACAATTGCATGCTAAATAAATAACCTAGATAAAATAGAAAAAATGTAAGGATAGTATCAAGTAGAAAGAGAAAATTTGAACAAATCAATAACAAGTAAGGAGATTGCAACAATAATTTAAAAAATCTTCCATCAAAGAAGAACTCAGGACTGAATGACTTCATGGCTGAATTCTACCAAACATTTGAAGAATGAACCTTTCTCTTACTGTTCCAAAAATTAGAAGATGAGGGAAGATTTCCAAATTAATTTTATATGCCCAATATTACCTTGACACCAAAGTATTCCTTGATACAAAAACAAAAGAAAATTACATGCCAATATCCCTGATGAACATAGATACAGAAATCCACAACAAAATACTGGAAAGCTGAATTCAATCCCAACTTAAAAGGTCCATTAACCATACATAGAATTTAAGGATGCTAAACTATGGATGCTGGAAGAGAAATAAGAAAAATGATATTTTATTTTAAAATGAAATTGAAATCTCATAATTTTTCACAGTGCATGCTATTCTTTAAAATATCTTGGATTTTAAAGAATATGACAAATAGTAAGATAATAAATCCATACAATAAAATATTTTCAATAGAAAAGATTTAGACTGTGTTTTAGATTAGGCAGAATATACTCATTTCCAAAACAACCCAAAGGCACTTATAATCCAGGTTATGTATCATGGTTTCTTTATGTTTCAAAAGATTGATGTTGAAGGGCACTCTGATTCTGAAGAAGTATTACAATTAATTACAACACCAAAGTTTATTGATTTCCAACATGCCTTCACACTTCTTTGAATGTATGTTATTAAATTGTCCATATCCACGGAATTTGCTAATACTGGTGCTTTTCACATAGGATTTTTTTGTGAACAGTATGTACATACTAATCATTGTTGTTATTGCTGTATTTTATATAATTATTCTGTGGTTATAAATATCTGCAAATTTTAATATAAATATTGTACCTTACCTAAATTTTTTATATTTTGAAGTAGGAAAAATCAATATTGTTTTGGAGAATCTAGAAGTACAGTTTAGAGGTGACAGTAGCATAGATTAAGTGAATATATGGAAAAGTGGGAAAATAAAAGAAAATTTAAATATAATTATACAGGTATCATGAATTAAAATATAGAAGAAAGAGACAAAATTTTCAAGGATTCCTGCATCCAGCATGCCATATGAATGGAGGGTGGTGTCTGACTAATATTAGTATCAATTAAATGGGAACAATATGGGGAAGGGGTTAATATAATGTTGATGGTATATCAGAAATTGTGTATATTGCATAACTAAACAGCTAAAACTTTGTTTACAGCAGAAATATCATAGAATAAATTTATAATTTGAACTCTCAAATACTATTGATAAAAGTATGAAAATTTGTAAAAAAAATTCAAAAAAGAACTGCGTTATCATTATTCACAGTCATCCTACCGTGTGATGTATACCAGAAAGTCTTACTACTAATTATAAGTGAGAATTCATTAATCAATCTCACTCCATCCCCTTTTCCTCCTTACTTTCCACAGCTTCTGGTAACTATAAATCTATTCTCACCTTTTAGGAGATCAACATTTTAAAATTTCACATCTGAATGAGATCTTGTGGTACTTGCCTTTCTGTACCTGAGTTATTTCACTGAACAACATGATCTCCAGTTCCATCCATGTTATTGCAAATGACAGATTTTCTTTCTTTTTATGGCTAACTAGTGACCCAATTTGAATATGCAACATATTTCTTTATCCATTCATTAGATGATACTTAGCTGGCTTCCATTTCCTGGTCTTTGTGACTAGTTCAGCAATAAACATGGGAGCATGGGTGTATGTTTTTTGTGGGTTTGGTATAGTGATTGATCCCAGGGGCACTTAACCACTGTGCCATACCTCCACACCTTTTTATTTTGAGACAGGATCTCTCTTGCTTTGTTGCTCAGGCTGGTCTCAAACATGCAGTGCCCTCTCTTCAGCCCCATGAGTCCCTGAGCATGGGTCTTTTAAGACACTGATTTCATTTCCTTTGGATTTGTAACCAGAAGTGGAATTGCTGGATCACATGGTAGTTCTAATTTTGATTTTTAAAGAAAACTCCAGCTGCCAGCTGTACTCATTTACATTTCCACAAAATACGTGTAAGAGTTCTCTTTTATTCACATGCCTACCAGCACTTGTTATATTTTGTCTTCTAGGTAATAAATCATTCTTCCTGGATTGAAATGATAAATAGTATACAACAAATGCATATACTTAAATTACATGTGCTAACTTAAAAATCTTTATATATTTTATGTTTTTATGTGTGAATCAAGAAGCAATTACATTTTTAAAAGAAAAAGGAAAATTAAAAGTACAACAATGTACAACAAATGAAGTTCTAGTATAAATCCAAATACTTGAAGTCAGTATCTGAAAGAGTTATCTTTACCTCAGTGGTCATTGAAAAGTCATTCCAATTGCCAAAATATGGAAACAATCCAAATTTTCATGAAGTGATTAATGAATAAAGAAAATATGCTATCCATACAAAATGATGTACTCTTTAGTTTTTTGTTGCTGTGACAAAATGCTTGAGCAAATCAACTTGAAATAAGTTTCAAAGGTTTCACTCTCTGTTCACTTGACTCCATTGATTCTGTGCCTGTGATGAGGCAACATACCATGTTGGGAAGGTTGTGGCAGAGTAGAGCTGTTTACCTTGTGGCTGTCAGAAAGAAGACAGAGAGAAAAAAAAAAAGACAGGGGCAAAATAAACCCATCTAAGGCAGCCCCCATAACCTACTTCCTTCAACTAGGCCCTAAATCTTCAAATATTCACCACCTCCCAGAAGCTGGATACCAAGCCTTTCAACATATGAGCCTTTGAAGGAGATTTCAGAACCTCACCATGAAAAACTGAATATTTCTTAGCTTTAGAAAGAGAAGAAAAAACTGCCATTTGCAGAACATGCTTCTACCTAGATGATGTCCACAGTGAAATAAACCAGTTAAAGAAGGATAAAGTATTTCATGATTTTACTCATAAGAGGCATCTAAAATTACCAATTGTATAGAAATAGAAAATAGAGAAGTTGATACTAGAGACTAGAGGTAGGAGGAAATAGAAAATTCTTTTTCAATGGGTGTAAAATTTCTTTGACTCAAGATGAATAAATTCTAGAGATCAATGTATAATACAAAACCTATATTTAACAATATAGCATTTTGTGTTTTAAACAAATTAAAAAAAACCTGATAAGCGAACAAAAAAATATTTTGTAGTGGCTATGTTTATTACCTTAGTTAGTGAGTGCTTTCAAAGTATACACATATAACCAAATTCACCAATATGTATACACTAAAGGTGTAAAAATTTTGTAATTAATTTTATATCAACCAAGCTATAAAAATACAGTTAGACAAAAAAAAATTTTGATAAAAGAAGACAGAATTTTATCTGTATGAGACTACCTTGCATGCATTTCTAATCCTCATTTGCAATAACCCTTCTGTTGTATAGATTTAGATCTTGTAATGTTTCTTTCATAACTCATAAAGTAACTTTCACATCTTTCATTTTTGTTTTTGTTCATCTTACTCTAGAATCATTTTTAGAAGGCACAATTTGTTCTCTGTGTCTAACCTTTTCCCTCCCTTAATTTTCATGTGTTTGTCTTTGGTTTTGCATTCTAAATGTTTGTACATACTTAGCTGGTTAAATTTTATAGCATTAAGAGCATGATATACTATTCCTCATTAATGTATAATCTATAATCTGCATTCAATATTTTCTTGCCTCTTTTTGGTTATTTTTATTTTCCAGCAGTGTTTTGAATTACTATGAAGGGCATGTGACCATTTGATAATGCTTATGGTGAATATTTTCCAAAAATTTGCTGTTTTTCTAGCTTAACAACATTTTCTTTTGACTGAAAATACTTACAAATTACTGACTGATTTTATGAGTAAGGAAGATATTTAATTCAACTTCTGTTAATAAGAACAGTTCTATCTACATCAAGGTTTTGAGCCAGAATAGGAGCTGTGGTTTCCCTTTGTACCCCCAATATATGCATCTTGTCTAAGTTCTCTAATTGCATCTTAATTTAGTTGCTTGATAAACATAAATTTCCCTCAGTATCTAGGATCAGAGCTAGAGAAGTTGGCAGGGACTGGGAGCTGTGAGCTCCAGCTACTTCATCACTTGTTTCTCCCAGCTTCATATATCTTCTTATTGTATCTGGGAAAATGTTTTTGCTTTTTCCTGCTCTTCTATTTGTAGTCATATATTTATTCTAGCTATGGCCGTGACTGGTGATACTTGTAAAGTGCACTAGTGCATTGCCCTGTTCAAAAGTTTCCAGTTGGGATATAACATGATTACAGAATCAACACTTCTGCATATGAAGATACAGATGTTCACACACTTTCTGTTTGAAACTCAAGCTGAGATCATCACCACCTTCTATTGCTATTCATCCTAGAATCATTTCTTTTATGGTCTATGCTGAATTGTGTATTTCTATTCAATTACTTTAAGAATTTCTTTAATGGTGAATACCATTAGTGATTTATTTCAAAATTCAACACAATTATTACAACACTGTGTATTAAATGATTCCTATCTCACTACAGTTTTTAAATGCTATCTTTATTAAAGTAGGAAAATAAAATGCCAACATGTTATACACAAACTTTTCCCACAAAGATCATTTTTGAACTGCACATAAATAATACATTTCCATTCAATTTGGGGAAAGGTACAGGAGTTGTATTTGTGAGATTGCATGAATAATGGATGTTTCAAGTATAACATAATGAATTAGAGATGAATACCTATTCTGGATTTGTTGTTTGTATTTCTATTAGCTATCATGGCACAAGTCCCCATTTTTATATTACTTTTGCTTTATAAAGAATATTTCTATGTGGAAATGCAAGGTCTCTCCCTCTCCATATCTTATTATGCATCACCCACTTATTCTCTGAATGAAATGCACAGTGATATTCTTAAAATAGGTAATATAATTTAGTATTTTGATATTTTAATATGTTTATATGCCCATCTATAGAAAGTCAACATATTTGAAAAACCTACTGCTTAGCCAAAGGGAGAGTCTTTATCTTATCATTCTTTTAGAATTAATGTTTTGCCTATAAATTTTTATTTTTAACATATTTGAATATTTTTGAGATATATGGGCATAGTCATTTTAAATGGAAAAAGAGGATCCTTATATTTCTTAACTTTTGTTTACTTGACATGACAATTTGTGACATATTTACTATCTTTATTCTATATTAAATGACATATAAAACAGTTTACTTTTGAATTAATTGCTTTTAAAATTGATATTATGCTATTTTACTTCTTTTTCACTGATTCTGTAAAACATATTGTACTCCATTATAATAGGCAAATCAAATATGTATTAAAATCAAAACATTTGACAAGAAAATATCTTATCTTTCATTAACAATTAAAATTTTTAAAATGCACATAATTTTCACGTTCTCCTTCAAATTCTTCCCATTATAGAAGTAGTCCAACCTTTGCCATGTTATAAAGAAGTGTTTTCAATATGGTCTTTCTTTAAAAGTAAACTTAAGGGGTTGGGGATTTAACTCTATGTCAGAGAGCTTGCCTAGCATGCACAAGGCCCCGAGTTTGGTCCTCAGCCCTGAAAAAAAATTTAAAAAAATGAAAGGGAACTTAAAAGTACTGTATTTTATTTAGAATGGAAAAAGTGTGGGGCAAATATTGGTAGGAATTCATAATTCAAACATTTACCAACTGTTAGAGCAAACTGGATGTTAAAGTCAATCTGTCTACAACATCAACTGAGCTGGACGTAGAGTTCAGTGTTAGAACATTCCTCAATACCAGACACAAAAATATATTAAACAATTAAGATATTGTGTATCTCTAAATATCATGAGAACAAACAGTTTTGGGTTAAAGAGTATAGATTTTTGCTTCTTAATTTTTCTTTTAATAATTGTATGAACTGATGAAAAGGGACATTCTCTCTCTCTTTGTTATTCTAAAGTAACATAATACTGGGCATCTATCCCCTTAACACTGGTTAACATATTGGTAATGTGTTCATGATATTTGCAACTCTTACACTCTGTTTGAATAAGAAAACTTATCTTTAAAATATCTTTGTGTTATAGGACCATATTTCTGAGGTTTCAACATTAATATTCATGACAGTGATATTAGTTTAGAGATTGTGATAGTTTTTTTCTATTCTGTCAATTAAAAAGTAATGATAAGGTTGTACTCAAAATTGCATAATATAAAAATAATAACCATAAATGATTTAACAACTATCCATAGAGGAAAAATGACAGAATTTCCAAATATATTAATTACTTTTATTATGCTCTCTCTCTCACTTGCTCTTCTTCTTTTTTTTTTTTTTAATTCATTCAACATAGTCTTACATGTTGGAGGGAATCATTGTCACACATTAGTGAACACATGGATATTGACAGAGCAAGTGAAGGCTGATGCCAGTTCATGATCTCTCCCCTTGGTGTTCTTCCCAATCCCAGGTTTTCCCTACTTTACCCCCATGTGAGTTGGGCTTCTCATGGAAGTCAAAGGTTCCCCACTGGATTAATTACCTCCTTCTCCCTCCCTCCATGTGCCTTAGTATCCCCAGTAACCTTACTCCCTCTCCCTGCCCCCTTTCCTTCATCCTCCTGAGTCATAGGCATGGTTCCTATTGCTTGTGCAAAAACTCACCCATATTGAGGTTATTATTAGCTTAGCCAACTTTCAGTCTGTTTCCGATTGTATTCTAGCTTCCACATATAAGAGAAAACATGTAGCCCTTGAGTCTCTTTGGGATATTTCACTCAGCATAATTATTTTCATCTCCATCCATTTGACTGCAAATGCCATGATATTACTCTAATACCAGAGTAGAACTCCATTGTAATTTGTACCAGTTTTTGAATCCACAAATCCAGTGAAGGGCATCTGGGATGGTTCCATAGTTTAGACATAATAAGTTGAGCTGCTATACACATTGATGAAGCTGTGTCTCTGTAGTATGCCAGTTCTAGCACTTTTGGGAAATACCCAAGAGTAGGATAAGTGGGTCATAAGGTGGTTCCAGACCTAGGTTTTTTTTTTATTTGTTCAAGATAGTCTTACATTTAGGAGGGAATCATTGTCATACAATCAAGAACAAATGTATAATGACAGAGCAAGCCAAGGCTGATGCCATTCCATATTTTCCCCTCTTGGGTTCCCCATGGTTCCTTGTTTCCCCCAATAAAACCCCCATGTTAATTGGACTTCTCATGGAAGTTGAAGGTTCTCCACTGGGTTGATACCTCCATATTCCCTCCCTCTAACCTTCTTGGTATCCTTCCTATTCCCTCCACCTCTCCTTGCCACCCGCCCTTCATCCCCCAGTATCATAGGCAAGCTTACCGCTGCTAGTGTAAAAATTCATTCACGTTGGGGTTATTATTAGCATACCCAACTGTCATTCTGTTTCTGATTGTATCCTAGCTTCCACAAATGAGAGAAAACTTTCGGCTCTTGAGTCTCTGAGTTTGGGATATTTCATTTAGCATAATTTTTTCCATCTCCATCCATTTGGCTATGAATGTTATGATATCTTTTTCTCTAATAGTGGAGTAGAATTCCATTGCATATATGTACCACAGTTTTTTAATCCACTCATCCTGTGAGGGGTATCTGGGTTTGTTCCATAATCTAGCTATAGAAAATTGAGCTGCTAAAAACATTAATGAAGCAGTATCTATGTAATATGCCAATTCTAGCTCTTTTGGGAGAATACCCAGGAGTGGGATAGCTAGGTCATAAGGTGGTTCCAGCCCTAGTTTTTTGAGGAGTCTCCACACTGTTTCCAGAGTGACTGTACCAGTTTGCATTCCCACTAACAATGTGACAGTGTTCCTCTCTTACCCATTTTTTAACAAATGAGAAATATAAAATTCAGGGAAAACAAAACAAAACGACAGTAACAGAAAAACCTTGCTGATTGCCTTCCAGTTAGTGATAAACACAGCCTGAATTTCAATCCAGCTCTTACTGAGTACGATTTTATAATATAGGGCCTATATAGTGTTTTATCCTGCACTTTGCTCTATAAGGATGTGATAAGGCCAGATCAATTTCAGTTCCATCCAGAAACATTTATGAAATTTGTCCCTCCAAATGCTATTTTTATGTTGTGTGACCTTGCTTCACAGTTTCTGTGTCTGTCTGTCTAGTCTGTCTATCTATCTAGATACATACCCCTAGCAATAGACAGAGAGATGCAAATACAAAGAGTTTGTAGTGGGAAGACAGAGAAACATAGAAGGTCACCTGCACCAAAACATCCTCATCTTGAAAAGCTTTGAAAATATAAGCAATGTATTATAACTGACTGCAGCAAACAAAGCCATGTTATCACAGAAAGTATGTATAATAGAAAATCATTTTAGGACACTCTTTTACCTTTTAAAGGACAGGTATCCATGGAAGAACACAATCCCTTTATATGCAAATTGGACCATGCCGAGATAATTGCAAAATAAAAGCACAAAGGTGGTGCTAGCTTTCCCAGTCAAGCACATTTTTTAATAATGAACTTCCCAATGATTCTTGCTTCCTTTCTAAGCACTATGAGTGTTTACCTTACAAATGTCTCTGCTCTTCTTGTAGTTCAAGTTCAACTGATACTATGGTTAAAAACAAATTTGCATCATTTTCTCACTGTTGTTAACATTGACAGCTTAGATTTTCCTCTAGAGTTCCTCAAAATTGAAAATGCCTAAGTCTGCCATCATCAAAAAGAAAACTTATGTGAGATGGAGCTCAGTCATACACATAGCAGTAAAATATAAGTGTACCTCTTGTCAAGTACCTACAGACTATGCATGTGATTATCTTCAGAAATGGGGGAGTTCTTATCTAGAAATTTTAGGAAATTTATAAGCTTGACCTTTGATGATATTAACTCATTACCACCCCAGTGAGATTACAAATATGAGTACCTTCATACATTCATGTGGTAGCAAATCAATGACCTTAACTTAAACTACTTGTTTATACCATCCCTAAAACATCTACAACATTCTTACCTGAATATTCTTGACACACTCAAACTAAATGTGTCAGTGGCATACACCAAAGCCATTAACAAGAAATGGTATCAATTCTTAGTTTCACCCAAACCTGTGTTTCCCGTGCAAGATAAAGCAATTGTCCAGGGGCTGGAGTGGTAGCTCGGCGGTTACGGCGCTTGCCCAGCATGGTGCTAGTACACAAGTTCAAACCTCAGCACCCATGTATACAATCAAGTGCTGGAGCAAAGAAAGCCATATGAAAGACTCAATAAAAATTGATTCTCTCTCTCTCTCTTTCTCACTGTCCTTCTCTCTTTAAAAAAATTGTCCAAGGGATACGTACTGAGCTAGATACTTTACTTTGATTTTTTTTCCAGATCAGTCTCTACTGCCAACCTTTTACAACTACTTCTTTTCCACACAAGGGAAGACATGAGGAGTAACTTGCTTCAAAGAGAGAAAATATAAGACAGAGATGTAGATGACGTGACTCTGCTCTTTTCATTTCAGCTCAAGTTCCAAAATTTGGAAAATAAATCTCCCTAGAGAAAGCACAGAATTCATCAGAGTTGTACAAAGAGTGGAAGATAAAAGAATATTTATTATATAAAAAAGTTATGTTACCTTTGTTCAGTCATTTTCTTCTCCTGTTGGTTGTAACAGTCCTGAAACCAAGGGAGACACAGCGATCATGTGAGGGAAGCCTTATTGCTGAAGACCATGCTTGTAGAACATCAAAGTAGAAGGGTCTCAGCATTAGTATGACCTTTCCACACTGTTTTTACAACATAAACTAGGGTTTTTTTCCTTCTGTGAACATAAAATAGTAATATTTTAAAATCTTATTATGAATAAATTATTCAGAATTTTCCATTGGCTAAATCCAATCCTAATGTACAACATTTTAAAACTGTAGGCAAAGAAAGATACTAGAGAGCATTTCTGAGCTGTGGTTTTCCATGCGAGCATTAATCAAAGCAGCTACAACCAACATATTATCAGAGTGTCAGTGGCCCAGTAAGGCAACACTAATAGAATAGGACTGAACCCATCACACTGAAGGGGTAGTAGGATAAACATATTCCAATACATCTTCCTCAAAGTGGCAATCATTGTTATTAGAAGGGATTTTTTAGATGAGTGGGTGAGAAGAATGTTGCACCTCATAATTTTAAAAAATCAGAACTAATAATGTTAAGAATTCTGATATTATCATTACATGCTTATGATGGTAAATTATTTTGTAAAAAGAGCACATTGGGAAATTAACACTAAAGCCTATATCAGAACAAAGTCTGATGAAAAATCTTATTTTGGGAAGTAAAAGTGAAAGAAAAGGCAAAGGAAATGCTAATAGCTTTTACATAAACTTCAAACTCAGTGCAATGTTTCTTAATTTAGTTTATTGGTCTAAAAACTGTATATATAACTCATAAATTGAGGCACAGAGGCAGAAACCTGGGAAACATTTTCTAGTAAGAAAAACTAGATGAACACGAGATATCTATTACATGCAATAGTGGTTACATTTCAGTTCATTTGATCCTTATTGAGAGTGGAAAGTGAAAATTTTCTTGATGCAGTATGTAAATGTAAAAGTGTGTAATGGTAAGGGCTAATTTTATTAGTGAATAGAATTTACCTTATCTTAAATAAGTCACTTCAAATATATTTTTAGTGCCAAAGGAGGCAATATTCTTTTAATATATAAGACCTGTTCCCATGTGAAACAGACACATTGAACAAAAAATAAAAAAGTTTAATTAGGGATATTTAGAGCTATTACGTTTCATATGTTAGCATTTTGTGAAACAATTTGAATATTAAAGCACATTTTTAAAAAATGATGGACTTTGTTTGGAGAAGCATCCACATAATATTTTGATTTATTTACTTAGACTCATTCCAGGCAGAGACAGCTTCTAGAAGGGTTGCTTGAATACACCATCAGCTTTGGAACAATATTTCCTTTTCAGCCAAGATAAATTGTGTAAAGATTTTTTTCCATTTAAAAATGATCAATCTATATCACATCCCATAGTTTTTACACTATGATTTGTACCCATTACATGTAGGGTTGCATCTGGGTTTGCTAAGATCTAAGGCCATGGAGTTTCTGCATAATGGGCAACTTAAAACTGCTAGAATTGTAGTCAGATTATTTTGACAGATGGTTGGAAATGACTGTTGGAAATGGTTTGCATAGATGAGCATAGAATTCCAAAGCACTGCTTGCTTGCTGAATTCCAAGGGATGGTGAAGAGACCACTTTTGAAAGTAACTTCAAAATGGTTTCAGACATTGAAGGGATTTCTAGCAAAACTGGAAGTTAAGAGCTTGTGAATATACCCTGCAATGTTCTGGGGAAGATAATATGATCTTTGTTGGAACTAAGGGAATGCTTATATAGGATAGGAAAGAAAGAGTTCTTAAATATCTATATCAGATATTGATATAGCCTAAAACAGAGCAAAACAAAATAACTCTCCTGAAAAAAATGTATCATTTTGTGAGAAGATTGCATCTACTCCCAGATCCAAGTACTACATTGGGTTTGACTGTGAAGGTATTAATGTAAGGGCAAATCTGGGAAAAGTTTTACAAAAAAGTAAAATGAAATTTTAAAAAAAATGTGACTTTTTTTCCTGGCTTGCTTTTGGTTTGTTTTGCTTTAACACAAGCCTCTCTCAAGAGAAAGATTAATTTGTGCCTTAGCCAGAGAAACATTATAATTTTAGAAAATGGTACAGCAATGGCAGGCACCTGACTCCCAGAAGCTAAACGTCCAAATGAGCCATCTAAAGACAATAATCTCTGTGGTCATTTGGATTCAAAACCAATGAGACCTCTGAGACTCTGGCTGAGTTCTGTGTCTTTTGAAACAGGACTGTGGTAACCTTGAAAATCATTGAATATTCAGGATGAATTTCTTAAATTTATGTTAGAAGATGTGTGAAAATGTTCTCAAATTTACACTAAAATTAAGGATTTTATTTCTCAGAATATTGACATGAGGACACTGAGATTTAGAAAGCCTGGAAGAAACCATGCAGAGTTGGCTGTATTGGACAGTGGCTTTCTTAGCTCCGGGTACCAATTTTATTCCAAATGTTTACCATATACTGAAATACTCAAATGTGGTGGGTGGGCTTATTAGTTTCCTATTACTGCTAGAATGAATTCACACAAATTGAGTGGCTTAAATAAGCACGCTTTTTCATGGTTCCAGAAGGTAGGAGTATGAAGTGGATTGGCTGTGTTGCCCTCCTTCTGGAGGCATTGGGCGATAGTCTATTTTTTGCTTTGCCAACATCTAGATGCCATCTGCATCTCCAGGCTTATGCTCTGTACTCCATATTGAAAGTTGGAAATACAGAATTGTCCTATACATATATACAGAAAGAAGGGGTCTTTAATACATCTGTTTTTCTTTCTATTTGCCTATCGGTTATCACTTCTGCTTTTATTTTCCTATCTCCTCTCTAACTCTCATATACACTTGAGAACCCTTGTCATTATGATGACCCCAAATAGATAACCCAAGATAATCTTTCCATATGAAAAAAATTTAACTTGTTTATGATCTTAAAGTCCTTTTTCATTGTAAGGTCACAGATCAACAGGCTTTCTTGTGTGACCTTTTAAGATAGATAGTGACATTCTTGTAGTTCCAGCAGATAGGAATTAACAGAAGGAATTGTGGAAGATATTTATTATGTAAAGAGATGTTCTCTGGCATTTGAAGGAACTGTCCCTTAGGATGCTTCATCAGGCTAGTGAAAAGTCTGTGACTAAGGAAATAATATTGGATATCTGATAGTAAGCCGTTTCTGTGATGGATGGAAGAATAGCACCTCCCAATTCCAAAGTCATCAGCATCCTAATTCCTGAAAACTTAAAATGTTAGATTACTGGACAAAGGGGAAAAGATTTATACAAAATCAAGGTTTCTAATCAATAAGCTAAATATAGGTTTTCTGATCATCACTGAGGGATTAATCAGGAAGATCTAAAAGTTAAAAAAAAAGCAGAAGTGAGTCTGAAGGAGTTATTTGAGGTGAGAGTTATTTGATCCATAATTACTGTCTTTTAGTTTCAGAGTAGAGCCACCAGAAAGCAGGCCCAGGAAATGGTGGCAGAGATGCAGTTTTTTTGTTAGCTCCCGGATTCTGATTACAAACAACAGGGGTCCCACAGGTCCATGAGGTGGGTGTGGCCTGAACTTCACTGGTACCCAGCGCTGTCCATCTGGAGACGCAGGGAAATGAGGAAATTTGGGAACAATTCCGAGTGAAGGGATTTTGCTCTTGATTTTGCTTGGTCCTGGAGGGTTCCATCAGGTGTCATTGCAACAGGAACTACAACACCCATATAGCACAGAGAGGTGTGGAACACTAAGTTACTGGGGGAAAAGGAATTGCTGCAGAAAACCATAAATTCAAAGAGAAACTTGCTTCCTGGCTTATCGTAATTTGCTGCTAATGCATGAGGATAGCACCCAGTTTCTCAGCTGAACTTGTGCAGGTTGTCTTGCCAGAGAAAGTCAGATATGCACCCCTGCCCCAAAGAGCATCCTGTGACCCCAAGGGTGATTTCAGCACAGTGGGAGCTGGTCTGGACCTGAGGTTATTTAACCCAGAGAAAATTGGAGCAGGGGAGCTAAGGAGTCTCTAACCAGCCCACATTCCCCCCTGCCTACCTGCTGGCTGAGGGGCAAGAAATCGTCCAGCATCAAAGTCCCAGGAAATCTGGATGGACTTTGCTTATGATCAGCAGAGGGAACTCTGTGACAGCACTTGAGCTTTGCAGCTGAAATCCCTGCCTGATAGGGCTAAAGGCCCACCTCCCTAGGCTCCAGAGAGTCTCCACATAGCAAAACCTCTAAGCTGAGCTAGGACATGCAGATCTCAACCCTTAGACCTCACAGAGATCTCATGGCTCCAGACTAAATGACTAGAACAAAACAAACAAAAAATAACAACAACAACAACAAAAAAAAAACCACCCAAAAAACATAGGCTGATCTTGAGTCCTATAAGACGAAGCGACAATTCCAATTGAAAAAGTTCCAAGATTCCATTAAAGCTCTTTTCTAATTTTTTTGTTTGGTTTGGTTTGTTTTCAATGTCTTTCTATTTGAGTTTTGACAGAGGTGAAACATTCATGGGCAAATGAAGTCTTACTAGAATAGTAACTTGTTTTTTTTTTTCCTTCTCGCTTACCTTTTCCTTTCTTTATTATATATTCCTTTTCATTCCAAGCATTTTACTCAATGTAAATGTTTGGTCACACATTGCCTTCTGAGGACTGGGCTTCCAACTAGCACATTTTGTTTTTGTGGTGTATACCCTCTCAGTTGTGTGCTTGTGTGCTATTTACTTCTACTTTTTCTTTGGGTAATAGCCAAACTCTATTCCATTCTCTCTCACCCTCACTTAAAATAATTGCCTCAGTCTCTTCCTCTCCATCTTTTTTTAATCATCCTATCCTAAAACATCTCTACTTTCTGCTTGAACTCCAAGATGACAGTCACCCCAGCAGCACTGACTCTGTGACGCTCCTGAGAGTCACCTCACGCTGCACGTCTGCACGCAGATTCCCACGGTAGGACGAACCTCCCAATACGGGCAAATATTACCCCCTGCTAATTCTTTAACCCCAAAACCACAAGTATCTCTCTACCTTCCTATTATGTTTCTTTACCTCTCAGGTGTCTGTAAGCTTACCATTACCACCAATTAGCTCCAATCAGTTTATACAGCTCAATTCACCACCATTAATGCTATATAAATTCCTGTGAATACTAAACTTTTTAAAATCTGGCCTATGTTCATCAGGGATATTGGCCTGTAATAATATTGGCCTGACAGTTGTGAATGTGGTACTGCAATCTGAGCCTCAGTCCTTGTGCTTGACAAACAAATACTGAAACTCCTGAGCCACTGCTCTATCCCCAGTGAATGCTAAACTTGATAATGATTGTTTTCCTATAAGCCAGATACAGATTGGTGGTTAAACACTGTTGTCACATGTGGTAGTTTCTAACCCTATCATTCTTCTTATAGTTGGCAAATAATATTGTAATATTTATAGGAGGATCAAAGTAACCAGTTTAACATTGTTTGTTGTATGCGTTGGCTGTTTTTATTGATTGTTTTTCCACATCCATAAAGTGCTAGAAATCATAGCATTCACTAGTAGCTCACAGGTTAGTAGCCTGCTGTTGAACTCAACTTTCCTAACAATACACAAATACAAATAATGGAGGGGACAACATCCCTAATCCATTAAAAAAGGTTTCAGTGTGGAATAATCAGAGAAGGATCACAGGCCCCATTCCCTGACACCAACTCATACATGAAATCCAGCAAAAAATCTCAAAACAACTCAATTACTCACAAAATCTCACACACAAAATAAGGACAAATTTCTAGTCACATATGACTAGTGCCCAAATGGATGCAGGATGATTAAGAAATCTTAATCAGACCTATGTAATGTAGTAAAATTGAAATAGCAATTAAAAGCAGGCCTTCCAAAAAAGAAAAAAAAGGCCCCAAAATCCAGGACCTTGTAGATTGTCAGCTGAGTTATACAAGACCTGTACAGAACTATCATGTCTCTTTCCTAAGTTATTCCATGAAATTGAAAAGAATTGAACCTTTACAAACACTTTTTACAAGGCAACCATAATCCTGATACCAAAACCTGACAAGGATACATCACAAAAGAAAATTACAGGCCAATATCCCTGATGAACATATTCAGAAAATCCTTAATAAAATCCTAGCAAACCACATTCAAAAACACATAAAAAATAATACATCATGACCAAGAGTTTCATCCAGGGATGTAAGGCTGATTCACCATACACAAATCAACAGATGTGATTCATCACTTAAATGGAAATAAAGGCAAAAATCACATTATCATCTCAAAAGATGCAGAAAAGGCCTTTGACAAAATCTGACACACATTTATGCTCCAATCTCTTCAACAAATACAGATAAAAGAAACTTGCTTTAACTTTGTCAAGGCCATTTATGACAAACCCACAGCCAACATCATACTTAATGGATAAAAACTGAAAGCATTCCCACTAAAATCAGTAAGACAGAGATGTCCATACTCAATACTCTTATTCAATTTAGTCCTTGAAACCCTAACCAGAGCAATCAGACAAGGGAAGGCAACAAACGGTGCTGGACACACTGGACACCCATTTACAGACAATTGAAAATAGATCCTTATCTCTCAGCCTATATGAAAATCAAAACAAAATGGATCAAATAACTTGGAACTAAACCAAAAACTACACAATTATTAGAAAATAGGATCAACACTCCACAACAGGAACTGTTTCCAACTTCCTTAAGAAGATACCCATAGCTCAAGACTTAAAGTCAAGAATGAGTAAAGTGGAATGGCATTAAATTAAAAAGCTTCTGCACAGCTAAGGAACTGTTAAAGATGGTGAGAAGAAAACCTACAGATTGGGAGTAGATCATGGCCAACTACTCCTCCTACAAGCAATTGATATCCAGAATGTACAAAGAACTCAAAAAATGTAATACCAAAAACACATTCAAACAATCAATAAATAGGCTAAAGAAAGAAATGGATACTTCTCAAAAGAAGAAACACAAAAGACCAATAAATATATGAGAAATGTTTAACATCTGTAGCAATCAGATAAATGCAAATCAAAACAACACTAATATTTCACCTCATTCCAGTGAGAAAGACAAAGAAGAGGAATACAAATAATAACAGATGCTGGAGAGATAGTGAGGAGAAAGCTATACTTGTACATCATTTATGGGACTGCAGACTAGTATAGTCACTCTGGAAAGCAGTATGGAGAACCCTCCCAAAATTAGGAATGGAACCACCATATGTACTAGCTATCCACCTGTAGGTATGTTCCAAGAAGAATTAAAATCAGCATATTAGAGTGACACAGTTTCATTAACGTTTATAAAAGCACAATTCACTGCTAAATTAGGGAATCAACCCAGATACCCATCACTGAATGAATATATCAAAAAACTGATATATCAGGTAACAAAAAGAATGAAATCTCTTTGGCCCATTTATCAATTGGGCTGTTGGTGTTTT
>PVKS010009715.1:0-62909 GCA_004027875.1 Aplodontia rufa
TTCAGTTTTTCTCCATTGAGGATAATGTTGGCTATGGGTCTGTCATAAATGGATCTGAATAGTTAAAGTATCTTCCCTTGATCCCTATCTTTCCCAAAGTTTTGAGCATAAAGTGGTGTTGAATTTATCAAATGCCATCTCTGTGTCAATTGAGATGATTATATGATTTTTGCTTTTAATTCTGTTTATGTGGTGAATTACATTTATTCATTTGTGTATGTTGAACGAGCCTTGTTTTCCTGGAATGAAGCCCACTTGATCATAATGTATTATCTTTTTAATGTGCTTTTGTATCTGATTAGCTAAAATTTCATTAAGGATTTTTGCATCAATGTTCATCAGGGATATTGGTCTGTAGTTTTCTTTCCTTCACATGTCTTTGTTAGGTTTTGGAATCATTGTAATATTTGCTTCATAAAAAGTGTTTGGGAGTGATCCCACTCTATCAATTTCCTGGAAGAGCTTGTAGAGGATTGGTGTTAGTTCTGTGAAGGCTTGGTAGAATTCTGCCGTATATTCATCTGGACCTGGGCTTTTCTTTTTTGGGAGAGCTTTGATTGCTGCTTCAATTTCGCTATCTGTGATAGGTTGGTTTAGGTTTTCAATGTCCTCCTGTGTTAAACAGGGGATGATGTGTATGTCCAAGAACCTGTCCATGTCCTCCAGGTTATCAAACTTGGCAGGGTATAAATTTTCAGAATAGGTTCTGATAATCTTCTGTATCTTGGATGAGTCTGTGGTGATATCCCCATGTTCATCTTTGATTTTGTTAATTTGCTTCATTTCTTTCTTCTTTTTGGTGAGGTCGGCAAGGGGTTTGTCAATTTTGTTCAATCTTTCAAAGAACCAACTCTTAGTTTTGTTAATAGCTTGTATAGTTCTTTTGTTCTCAATTTCGTTGATTTCAGCTCTGATTTTGGTAATTTCCTGTCTTCTATTATCTGGGGTTGGACTGTTCCTCCTTTTGTAGTCATTTGAGTTGAAGCATAAAGCTATTTATCTGATCTCTTTCTAGAATTTTGATGTATGCACTCAGTTCTATAAATTTACCTCTTAAGAAAGCCTTCATACTGTCCCAGAGGTTTCAGTATGTTGTTTCCTCATTCTCATTCAATTCCAAGAACTTAATTTCTGCTCTCATTTCCACTTTAACCCATCCTTCATTTAAGAGGTAATTATTCAATTTCCAAGAATTTGAGTAGTTTCTGTTGTATCTCTTGTTGTTGATTGCTAAGATCATAGCGTTATGATCTGACAGAGTACATGTGATTATTTCCACTTTTTTATATTTGTTAAAATTATCCCGGTGAACTAGGATGTGGTCTATTTTAGAGAAGGATCCATGAGCTTCTGAGAAGAAGGTAAATTCAGCTGTCTTAGGATGGAATATTCTGTAGATGTCTGATTAATAGAGTAGTTCAGATTGGAGATATCTTTATTGATTTTTTGTTTTGATGATCTGTCTAGAGTTGATAGGGGTGTGTTGAAGTCCCCCAGAATTATTGTGTTAAGATCAATGAGGGGATTAATGTCCTTAAGTATTTTTTCTATATATTTTGGGGGGTTGTAATTGGGGGCATAAATGTTAATTATCATTATATCTTCTTGATGAACTGTCCCTTTTAGTATGATAAAGTGACCCTCTTTGTCCTTTCTGACTAGTTTTAGTTGGAAATTGATTTTTATCAGAAATTAGAATCGTTGTGCCAGCTTGATTTTTTGGGCCACAGGCCTGGTAGACATTTTGCCATCCTTTCACTTTCAGCCTATGTCTATTTTCAAGTGTCAAATGTGTCTCTTGCAGGCAACATATTTTTGGATTATGTTTTTTGATCCAGTGGGCCAGTCTGTGTCTTTTAATTGGGGCATTGAGACCATTCACATTCAAAGTTAGAATAGATATGGGAGGCTGAGTCTCTGCATTTGTATCAATTACAGAGATTTGAGTCATCTTGGAAGTCAGTTTGTGTATAATATGATTATTGACTCGCCCTTGTTTAAGGATTTAGGATATCATTGGCATTTTCTTCTGAATGGAGAACATCTTTGAGAATGTTCTGTGGAGCGGGATTTGTATTCATGTATCTTGCTAGCTTGAGTTTATGGTTAAAGTATTTAATTTCCCCTTCACATTTGAAGCTGAGTTTTGTAGAACATATTATCTTTGGGTGGAAGTTGTTGTTTTTTAACACTTGAAAGATATTGTTCCAAGCTCTTCTGGCCTTCATTGTTTGCTCTGAAAAATCCATAGTGATCCGAATTGGTTTGCCTCTGAACATTATTTGGGGCTTTTCTCTATCAGCTTTTAGAATTCTCTTCTTAATTTCTCTGTTATTCCCTTTGTATATGATATGTCTTGGTGAGTTTCTCAATTGATTAGGTTTATTTGGAGTTCTATAAGCATCTTGCATGTGATATTCCGGTTCAATAGTAAAATGAGGGAATTTCTCACTTATGATTTTGCTTAAAAAGTTCTTGAAGCCTCTTGTTTGCTGTTCGGAGTTTTCCTCCAGCCAATGATTCTCAGACTATTATGCCTCATCTCATCAAATATTACTTGGAAGTTCTGATTACGTAAAATAAGCTGTTTATCTTGCTTATCTTCTTTGAATTCTACATTGTTTAGCCTATCTTCATTTTCTGATGTTCGTTCTTCAAGAGCTGAAGTTTTATTTTCAGTGGAGTATACTCTGGTGTTGGTATCTTCCAGTGAAGATTTGATTTGGTTAACCATGTTTTTCAATACTGATGGCTCTGCTACATCGCTTTTCAGAATGTCTATATCTTTGTATAGCTGATCTTTCATCTCATGGAATTATTCCCTTATTTCCCTGTAGAAGTTGTCTCTCATGTCTTGAAACTGTTCTTTGATCTCTTTCCTTATTTCATCTCTCAACTCTCTGATTGTATTACTAATCATAATGCTGATACAATGTCTTTGGTTTTCATCTAGGGCTCCAGCTATGGGTTCCTTGGGTGGAGATCTGTGGGGTTGAGGAGAGGAGTTATTTCCCCTTTTCCTCATTTTCTGAGTCTGGGAGCGTGACTTGTACTTCAAGCTAGTTATTCTTGGTGGAGTTATTGGAGCTTCTTATGGCTTTGCATCATTGTGATGGGTTTCTTTGAGAGAGCTCTCACAATATATTATGATAGCAAGCCAGTATCCATTTTGAGGCATGTCTATTTCTTCAGAGAGTAGGGTCTCTCTGAAAGTGGAGAGAAGGAATGACTAGGAAGTAAAGGAGGTGAATTGGGGAGGTATAAAATCACTCCTGCCTTACAGTAAAGAGGAACAAGGGATTAGGGGGGAGCAGGTTATTCTATTAGGACTAAGGAGAACATAGAAATGGGGTATAGTAAAGACTTTGGGTGAGTATGAGAGAAAAATGCTTATATTTAGGGATTACCAGAGTACAGGGGAGGAAGAGGTTAGTAATGGGTGTGGTTATCTTCACTCATCAGAGGCTGAGTCTATTTCGCTATCATGAAATGTTTTCCTGATTGGAACCCAATGTTATAAGAGTAGCAGTAGGGTTCAAGAAGACATAGAGAAAGTAGGAGCCAATCACCAATACATACACACGGATAAATATTTACATCCACCAACATCAAATTCAGTTATTAATTGTAAAGCAAGAAAGGGAAAAAAAAAGAGAAAAAATATAATATTAAAAAATTAAAAATATAAAAAATAAAAAGTAAAAAATTCTTAATGAAAACTTGGAACTATAGATAGTAAGGGCATCTTTGGAACCTTTGGTAGGAGATGATCACTGTCCTTCTGGGTTTCGAAATGAATGTCTCTCAGTCTGTGACTATGTGATCTCACACAATGGACTGGGGTATCCTCACACTCCTGGGATTTCTAGGAGGGGCTTCCACTGAAGAGGCTGGTTCTGGTAAGCCCTGATGTTTGCCAGCCTCCCAGAGGTGCTGAAGCCAGAAGAGGTAATGAGCAGGGAGTTTGGATGATTTCTCTTCTCCCTCTGCTGGGGAGATGAGTGCACTGCTGCACTGCCTCCTGTGGCAGAAGACTGCGTGCTCAACTTGTCCCATGATCCTTCTGGCTGAGGGGAGTGGGCAGGACAGAGAACGGCTCCCCTTTATTCCACAAACTGAAGACTTCTTAAGAAGGGTGGAGTCTGGGCCTGTTCAGGGCCCTCTATTTCTGCAGTGCTGTTGTCTGTGACTGCTCAGATCCACTGCTGCACTCCAGCCGCTGCAGATGGTCCAGAACTGTGTCCTGGGACTCTGAATGGCAGCTGGGCTAACCCTCTATGTACTCTGCTCCCTAGTGGGCCGCCTCCCAGCACCTCTCTTGCCCCCCCGCAGTGTGTGAGCTCAGTGGATGTGTGATTTAATTATGGATGGGATCGCAGCAGCGATGGGGTCCGTGACTCTGCTCAGATCTGCCCTGGCTTGCAGCCCCACCCCTGCGGTGTGCCCGGAACTGTGTCCTGGGACTCCTCCGAGTGGCAGCCCGGCTAACCCGCCGTGTACCCTGCTCCACTGGGTATCCCAGTCGGCTGCCTCCCAGCACAGCTCTCGCCCCCCACACAGTGCGAGCTCAGTGGATGTCTGTGTTAGTTAGGGACAGGATCACAGCAGCGATGGGGTTGGTGACTGCTCTGATCCACTGCTGCAGCTCTGGCCGCTTGCAGCCACGCCCCTGCAGCCAGTCCACAGCAAGGGTGCGGACCTCTGTTCCTGGCAGGATGGACAAAGTCCCTTTATCTTTCCATGCTCTAATGGCCTCTGGTGAAGGCGGCTCCATCGGCACCAAGCAAACAGCTGAACTACTATTTTCCTTGCGGCAGACAGAATCCTTTCTCCCTCTCCACACTCTGTTGGCCGCTGCCAATGGCATGAGCGCCGGCAGGAAGTTAGCACAGGCAGCCTTCTGCGTCCAAGACGGGACGGAAAAAATACCCCCCCTTTTTTTTCTCCACCCAAAACTCCCAAGACTCGGCTCCTTAAAAAGCTTCACAAACTAGTACTAGAAGTTCATATATAAATTCCCCTGAACGCACCTTGGAAAATTAAAGATAAACTGGGATTTTCCCATCCGGACCTGGGGCCACAGGAAATGCTTCCTCCCTTCAGCTCGCCATGTTGAACCATCTCAATCCATTCACGTTGAAGAGCAAGTTGGTTGTTTCCAATTGGAAATTATGAATAAACTGGTTGTAAGTATCAGTATGCAAATTTTTGTGTGGACACATTTTCAACTTCTTGGGGCATATATGAAGGAGCATTATTGCTGGATTATATATATTTTATACATGTTTGTACCATTTTGAATTTTCATCTACAGTGAATGAAACTCCCCCATGCCCCCACATCCTTGTCAATATTGTGAGTGTTCCAGATTGTATAGTGGTATTTTATTGAATTTAGTTTGCATTTTCCTGGTGACATATGGTATGGAAGAGAATCTTTTCATGTATTTATTTGATAACTGTTACAAGTATAATTTTACCAGGTTGTGGATTGTATTCCATGCTTTATTTTGAAAATTTATTTGTATGTCTGGGGGGGTCTCTTTGTCATTTTTATTGAATGTACAATATCAATGTAATGAATTAAACTCCTTTAGCCAATTCAGTATTGATAGTGTTCATTTTTTTCTAAAACAAGGATTCATCACACATCCTTACATACATACCTTTTGCATAGTACACTTATTCAATTAGCAGGTCATAATCCAATGCCAATTCTCTTATTGATATTGTTATAGATTTTTTACTGCTATTCATCAGTGAACAACAACATAGCACTTTTTGACTTCTAAGTGTTTAAAATTGATGGTGAAGAAAAGCAACAAAAATGTAAATTGTGGAAATAAAATTATGCAATGCGTATCTGGAAAAGAAAAAGCAGAGACTAAAATGGCGGATGGCAAGCAAGTCACACACCAGTACTCTCTGTGACCTGAAAGGAAGAAAAGCCAAGATAGCTACCTTCCACCAAGGAGATGTATTGGAAAAAATTCGCCAAACAGTTCAAGTCAGTGGGAGATCAGTGAATTCAGAGACTTCCCTGTAGCAAATGGGAAAGAGGAACTTATTCAGACCCATTTGGTCACTAGGGGCTGCTTGTCCCTCAATGCAGCAGTGGGCGAGACTCTGTTTGTCTCACTCTGACCAGTTCAACCCAGCAGAGACCATTTGTGAAAATCCGAAAAGCAGTATTGGGCTGGTAGCAGGTTCTCTCCTCATCTCTGCTGCAGAGGAGGGGCACACTCCCCCTCCCACCTAGGAGGAGGTCAGACTGTAATGTTTTCAGACAGAGTGGCAGGGCAACAGAGCGGGAAGTTTAAGGCAGATCCCCATGATCCTGCAAGGATCTTATACTCTGCTGTTTTCCGGGAGGGTGCAAACAGGAGCTCTGCTCTGTGCCTAAATTGAGACAATGCCATGGCATCTTTGCACAACTGCAGAGAACATTTTTTCCCCTTCCATCCCTGAATGGCCTGGGCTGCTGCCATTTAAAGCCCACAGGCAAGGCAGATGGAACTTCATATCAGACACTCATTACCTTCAACCCCAGGGCAAATTCAGCAGGAACAGAGAGGAGAGCCTGAACACAGTGTAGTTTGCATGGCAAATAAACCAGAGATAATTGGGTCAGGGAGTGAAGAAGCTGCCTGAGGGCAAACTCTCTACTCCTCCAAACCAGCAAGCTGCCAGGCTCTGGGAAAACATTTCAACACAATTGGTCTGACTTTACTGGTGAACAGCAAGGCTACTTCAAGTCCATATATCAGATTTAAATTTTTTTCTTTGAAAGAGTGTGTGTGTTTGTGTGTAGTGTTGCTGTAGACTTGTTTCTTCTTCCCATTTACTTATTTCTTACCATTCCCTTGAACACTTGCTTTACTGTAAATATTAGTACTTGTCTCACCATCTGAGGTCAAGGCTGCAAAGCCCACTAGGGGTCCACTTTTCTGTTACTCACATAATTTCTACTCTCCAGCAATAGCCTGCAATAGCCACTGTATTCTTCTAACACTCAACCCTCCCCCAACATCATTCTCCCAACCTCTCCCTCACCCTCTGTCACTTTCTCCCCATTTTTTTCTTTCTTTTATTTGTTTCCTTTTTATTTTGTTTGTTCTTTGATTTTTATTTTTTATTTTTGGTAATTTGGAATAGTTTTAGAGTAATTGAATATATTATTTATTCATCCTTATGGAGGGCCTGAACAGAAATCTGATGTGATTGCCAAATATGATAATGCTTGATTACTTTTAATCCATTTATTATCTGATGGTTAAGAGAGTTATAATCAGATTGTTATTAAACTTAATATTCCACTCATAGATGGTAATTAACATGGTAACTGTCTTAGAAGGAACAAAGCAAGCTGGTTAATGCTGTTTATTGTACACATTGGTTGCTCATATTATCTCTAACATCTAATCTTGCGAGTGTTGAAAAATCCCAAAATCCAATAATTAACCATAGATTGGTAAGACTGCTGTTAATCTCAACTTCTCAAATTTCACCCAGTACAAGTTACCGAAGATACAAAATCCCCACAAATCCAAACATCTCCAAAATAAAATAACCTAAGAGGACTCACAGGCCCACACTCCCCAGCCTTGAAAACGAAAAAAAAGGGAAGCAATTCTCCCCATCAGACCCACAACTCCACAGGCAAGGAGTCCACAGATAGGGTCCTGGAGGAAAACCTAGAAAAAAGTATCAACAATCTGATTATTGAAACAATCAAAAAATTAAAAGAAGATTTAAGGAAGGAAATAAGAGAGAAATTGCAGGAGCTGAGAGACCACTTTGATAAAGAGCTAGATATTCTGAAAAGAGATGTAGTAGAGTTCTTAGAATTGAAAGACACAGTCAACTAAATTAAAAGCTCAATGGAAGATATTAATATCAGAGTAAACTCAGTTGAAAATAGAATGTCTGCTTAGGAATAATGAATATCATACAATGAAGACAGGCTGAGCAATGTTGAATCCAAGGAGGATAGACAAGAAAAGACACTTACTGAGCATGATTGGAACTTTCAAGAAGTATAAGACAACATAAGAAGAAATAACATGAAAGTCATTGGGATAGGGGAGAACTTAGAACAACAAACGAGTGGCATAAAGAACCTTCTCAATAAGATAGCCAAAGAAAATTTCCCCCTTTCAGAATTGATCCAGAAATTCAAATTCAAGTTGCCTATAGGACACCAAATAGACCTAACCAAATGAGAAACTCATTGAGACACATCATATACAAAATGTATAATAGAAATCAACAAAAGAATTTTAAAATTAGTAAGAGACAAACACTAAATCAAATTCAGAGTCAGACCAACAAGGATTACTGTGGATTTTTCAGATCAGACAATAATTCCAGGAGAGCATGGAATGATTTTTCAAATATTGAAATAAAATAATTTTCAGCCAAAGAAACTACACCCTGCAAAGCTCAGCTTTAAATATGATGGGGAAATACAATACTTTCATGATATGAACAAATTAGCAACATACATGAACACAAAAAACCAGCTCTACAGAGAATACTCAAAGACAAACTTCAATCAGAGAAATAATCAATCAACTCTCAAAGTCCATAAACAGAGGAAAGTCAATAAAAACATAAAGATATCCAAGATGGAGCAAAATACAACAAAGGTCACAATACCAAGGACCCAGAATCACATATCTATTCTAACACTGAATGTGAATAGACTCAATGCCCCACTCAAAAGACACAGATTAGCTGACTGGATCAAAAACTAAAATCCAACAATATGCTGCTTATAGGAGACACATCTCACAACTAAAAATAGAAACAAATTGAAGGTGAAAGGTTGGCAAAAAACCTACCAGGCTTATGGCCCAAGAAAGCAAGCCAGTGTTGTGATCCTTTTATCTGATAAAGTTGACTTTGACCAAAAATTAATCAGAAGAGATAAATATGGTCACTACACCATAGTAAAAGGAATAATCAATCCATCAAAAAGATATAACAATAGTTAATATTTATGTCCCCAATCACAACCCTTCCTAATAGGTGGAAAAAGTATTCAAGGACATAAACCACTTACCAATTTCAACACAATAATACTGGGGGACTTTAATACATTCCTGTCAACAGTAGACCATCAAAGCAAAAAATCAATAATAATATCTCTAATCTAAACAACTCTATCAATCAATTAGACTTAACAGACATTTACAGAATATTCCATCCCAAATAGGCTGGGCTTACCTTCTTCTCAGCAGCACATGGATTCATCTCCAAAACAGGTCATATCCTAGTCCACAAAGGAAACCTTAGCAAATACAAAAAAGTTGATATAATTCCATGTATCCTGTCAGACCACAATGTTATTCTCTTAGCAATTAACAGCAAGAAAAACAATAGAAAGTACATAAATACTTGGAGATTGAGTAATGCCC
Organism: Aplodontia rufa; assembly: GCA_004027875.1. NCBI lineage: Eukaryota > Metazoa > Chordata > Mammalia > Rodentia > Aplodontiidae > Aplodontia > Aplodontia rufa. Next base: position 9,419 of record PVKS010009715.1, read on the forward strand.
TATTAAATGAAGACTGGATCAAAGATGAAATGAGAACAGAAATCAAGAAATTCTTAGAAAAAGATGACAATGATGACACAACATTTCAAATTCTCTGGGACAGTATGAAAGCTTTCTTAAGAGGTAAATTCATAGCACAGAGTGCCTTCATCAAAAACCAGGAGAGTCCAAATACATAGGCTTATGTTCCAATTCAAATCCCTACAAAAAGAGGAACAATCCAATCCCAAATTCAACAGAAGGCAGGAAATAACCAAGATCAAAGCTGAAATCAATGAACTTGAGAACTTAAAAAAAGTACAAAGAATCAATAAAACAAAGATAGACTCCTAGCCAACCTCACCGAAAGGAAAAATGAAGTGAAGCAAATCAACAAAATCTAAGGGGAAAATGGAGACATTACCACTGCATCACCAAAATCCAGAGGATTATCAGAAATTTTTTTGAAAAACTATACTCTTCCAAGTTTAATAATCTGGAAGACATGGACAAATACCTAGCCACACACAATACCACCAAATTAACACAGGATGGCTTTGAAAAATCTAAATAAGTCAAACTCAGGTAGCAAAATTTAAACTGCAATCAAAGGTCTTCCAAAAAAAAAAAAAAAAAAAAAAAAAAAAGCCCAGAACCTGATGGATTCTCAGCAGAGTTCTACCAGACATTTACAGAAGAATTAACATGTCTCTGTATTAAGCTACTCCATGAAATTGAAGTAGATGGAAACCTCCCAAACATATTTACGAGGCAAATATAACTCTGATTCCAAAAACCCAAGAAAGACTCATCAAAAAAAGAAAATTACAGACCAATTTCCCTAATGAACATAGATACAAATATCCTTAATAAAATTCTAGCAATATGATCAAAAAGATAATACATCATGATCAAGTGGGCTGCATTCCAGGAAAGCAAAGCTGGTTCAACATATTCAAATCAGTAAATGTGATTCACCTCTTAAACAAAATTAAAGAGAAAAATCATATGATCATCACAATTGATAAAGAAAAGGCCTTTGATAAAATTCAGCACCCATTTATACTCAAAACTCTGGAGAAGATAGGGATCAAAGGAAGATACTTTAATTATGTATTTTATGCAAGAGTTCTGGGGGAAACTGCTACAGGAGAAACCCAAGGTGGTCATCCATGTTTTGGCATTACCCCTGGATAACTATGTATATACACATTGGTTATTGATGGTTTGATAATGTTTCCCTCTCATATGTATCTCTATATACACTTAATAAAAAAAAAGAGTCATTTACAACAAACCCCTAGCCAACATTACAATTAATGGTGAAAAACTGAAGCCACTCCCACTAAATTTGGGCACAAGAGAAGACTGCCCACTCTCACCACTCTTATTTAATATAGTCCTAGAAACCCTAACCAGAGTTATCAGACAAGAGAAGGAAATCAAAGGATTACTAATAGGAAAAGAGGAAGTCAAACTATCTCTATTTGCTGATGACATGATCCTATACATAGCAGACCCAAAAAGCTCTCAGAGGACCTCTAGAGTTTATAAATGAATTCAGCAATCTGGCTGGTTACAAAATCAACACTAATAAATCAATAGCTTTCCCATATTCCAGCAGCAATTCTGCCAAAGAGGAAATCCCAAAATCTGCCCCATTCTCTATAACCTCAAAGAGAATAAAATACTTGGACATTAATATAACACAGGATATAAAGGACCTCTACAATGAAAGCTATCAAACATTAGAAAAAGAAATTGTAGAAGATCTGAAAGATGGAAAAACATTCCATGTTCTTGATTAGAGAGAATTAATATAATTAAAATGGCCATTCTGCCAAAAGCCCTCTTCAGATTCAATGCAATCCCCATCAAGATACCAATGACATTCTTCATGGATATAGAAAAAGCAATTCTCAAATTTATTTAGAATAACAGGAAACCCAGAATAGCCAAAACATTACTAAACAAGAAACAGGAAGCAGGAGGTATCACAATACCTAACCTGAAATTATATTATAGAGCTTTAGTAACAAAAACAGCATGGTATTGGTATCAAAACAAACATAAAGACCAATGAAACAGAATAGAAGATATTGAGACAAACTCAGAAGTCTTTAACCATCTCATATTTGACAAAGGGGGCAAAAATATAATGTGGAGGAAAGACAGTCTGTTCAACAAATGATGCTGGATGAACTGGACAGTCATATGAAGACAACTGAAATTAGATCTTTATCACTCACTCTGCACAAAAATCAAAGCAAAATAGATCAAAAAGGAATCAAACTAGCAACCACACATTTGCTAGAAGAAAAAACAGAATCAACACACCATGATGTACAAGACACCTATAGCTCAAGAAATAAAGCCAAGAATCAACAAGTGGTATGCCATTAAACCAAAAAGCCTCTGCTCAGCTACAGATTTAGTCAAGAGTATCAAGTGAGAACCTACAGAATATGAAAAAACCTTTGCATGCTATGCCTCTGACAGGGGACTAATATCCAGAATATAGAAAGAACTAAAAAAACTGAACACCCAAACCACAAATAATCCAATCAATAGATGTGCTGGGAATTAAATAGAAACTTCTCAACAGAGGAAGTCTGGAAAGCCAATAAATATATGAGAAAATATTCTAATCACTGGCAATCAGAGAAATGCAAATCAAAAGTTCACTGAGATTCCACCTCACTCTAATCAGAGTGGCAAAAATGAAGAATACAAGCAATAACAGATGTTGTGGGGAGAAAGGAACACTAATGCATTGCTGATGAGACTCCAAACATGTACAGCCCCTCTGGAAAGCAGTGTAGAGACTCCTCAAGAAACTAGGGATGGAACTATCTTATGACCCAGCTATCCCATTCTAGGGTATTTTCCCAAAATAGCTATCATCAGCATTCTACAGAGACACAGCTACATCAGTGCTTATAGCAGCTCAATTTATAATAGGTAAACTATGGAACTAACCCAGATGCACCTCACTAAATGAATGGATTTAAAAAGTGTGGTTTATGTATATATACAATGGAGTTCTACTCTGCTATTAGAATGATATCATGGCATTTGCTGCCACATAGATGGAGATGGAAAAAATTATGCCGAGTGAAATATCCAAACACAGAGACTTAAGGATTGAATATTTTCTCTCATATGTGGAATCTAGAATAAAATCTAAATCAGGATGAAATTTAGCTAAATTTATATAATAAATTCCACATAGTTGAAACTTCACATAAGTTGGGAGAAGGTGGGGGAAGAAGGGAGGGAGGCAAGCAGGGGAAGGAGGTACAAGGGGGATTATCAATACAACGAGAAATAATCAACTCCCATTAGAAGCCTAGCTATACACAGGCAGGCAGAAAAACTCAGAAATGTCAACAATTATTATACATTATTATATGCTCATTTCAAACTATAGCATGGTGAGATTACAGAGGAGACATGAGTTCGGAAAATGGATGAAAGTGGATAGATCCTGGTCTAGGATCAGCCTTAACCTACTATCTCACCATGTCAATATCCATGTGTGCATGGATATGTAACAATTCTCTCCAATATGTAAGACTGTTGAATTAATTTAAAAAAGAAGTAAAATAATACCACTATAAGTGGTCACAGAAACCAGGGAATGGGAATGTGGATTAGAATTCTAAATGAGATGATTAAGGCAATTGTCATTGAAAAAGTGGCCCACGAACAAAGATTTAAAGGCATTGGGTTCATTCACCTCATGGGGGAAGCTTACTTGCATGATGGTAGCTACATGTACCTTTATGCAAGAAGGTGACAGGCCTATGGGAAAGGAAGCAATAGACAATTGTGGTGGGAGCAGATCCCAATGATCAGGGATAGTAGTAGGTTAGAAAGCAAGAGAGGTCAGAACTGGGGTGGGGGAAGTTATGTAAGACCTCATAAGACATGGGGACTTGGGCTGGAGCGGTGGCTCAGTGGTTTCGGTGCTTGCCTGGCGAGCATGAGGACCCGAGTTCAAACCCCAGCACCACGTACACAACTAAGTATTGGAGCAACGAAGGCCATGTGAAAACTAAATAAAATTGTTTCTCTCTTTCTCTGTCTCTCTCACTGTCCCTCTCTCTTTAAAAAAAAAAAAAAAAGACATGAGGACTTGAGGTTTTACTGAGAGATATAGAAATGCAGCATAATATTTAAGAAAGGAGGCACATCTCTTGACTTCCATTCAAGAAGTTTCTGTTGGGCTACTCCGTTTTGAACAGATTGTGTAGGTACAAGGAGTGAGTGCAGAAAGACCATTATAGTAACCCAGAAAGAATTAATGAGGCACAGAACAGTGCAGCGCAGATAAAACATGCAAAAAGAGCCATTTATGAGGAGACAATGAAGAGCTTATTTATGTACTGATAAAAATAATCCAGTAGTGAAGGGAAACAGAGTAGCAGGAGAAATGCTGGGAAATGTTCATTAGTAGACAGTAGCTGCTGTAATGTTGTGCCCATGTGAAAAAAATGGCTGTAGATAGTACTACAGGCAATTTCATCTCAGGCAACAAGATGAATGGCAACATGGGAGTTTGTTTCTGGTCAGCACACCTGTGTGGTGATGGGGATCTGTGATGCTGCCTTTTAATTCTTTTAGTACTCTTCATGAAATCAGATGGAGAGTCATCAGCTGAGAGTAAAAACAGGGGAGGAGTTAAACATATGAAAAAGGAGGACAATGTGAAAAATTGAAATACTAGAGCTAAGGAATTAATGGGATGGAAAATAGTATGATTGCTTGGCTAATACTAAAAATGCCTCATGAGATTGGATGGTGGTTATGGAAATTTCTGTGCTTAGCAGAAGAATTACAGGAATAGAGTATGCTTATATGGATTTATCCAAGTTGTGCTCTTCCCAAACTAATAAGAGTGAGGAATAAACAAGGCACAAAATTAAGGGTATATGTAAATAAATGATTACAAAGATTAGTCACAAATTAATTTTAATTGGCATAAAATGTCTCTACATACATTTGAGTACATTATAGAATTTGATATACATATATAATGTGTAATGAACATAGCATGGTGATTTGGATGTCCTTTTCCTGAAATAATTATCATTTCTATGTGATGAGAACCCCTTAACTTTTCTCCTCTATTTATTTTGATACATGCAACAAGTTGTAAATCATTGTTACCCTACATAGGACAGTAGAATTCCTCCTTCCTAACTGTGTATTGATGTCTGGTTTTTCAACTTCTTTGTATTCCTCCCACCCTTTCTATCCTCTAGTGACCATTATTCTACTTTAGATTTCTGTAAGATCACAGTTTTACTTCCACAAGAGAGTGAGAAACTTTGTATTTCTGTGAATTATTTCACTTAAAATAATGTCCTCAAGTTTTACCCATATTGATGCAGATGACAGGGTTTCATGCGCCTTTGGAGAAGAGTAACATCCAATTGTGTGTATAGATCACATGGCTTTATCCACTCATTATCTATCAACAGACACCTGGAAGCTGAGTAAAAAGGACAATGGGAAAAATCAAAGGGGTGAGATACAATGGAAAGTTGGTCATATAGACTGATAGGAAATCCCAAAGGCATTTAAAGTTTTTATTTTAAAGAAAATAAACTGTAAAGACAGATGGTGATAGTCAAAAATAAACTTATACAGTTGAAATTATGGTGAGGTTTTCATTTTTGATAACAACACACAACAATAAATAAGGTAGATGGTAGACATCATCAGGTCAGTAGAAGACAGAATTCAAGAATCAGAGAACTTAGGGGATTAGAGGAGCCATTAGTATGAGATATGGAAATCACTGTGAATGAACACAGCTTATGTGAATGAGAAGGAAGTCAGAAATTGAGTCAGAAAACCAGCAGGCAGTCTGGGAAAGTAAGGTTAGCAACAATAATGAGGGAGTTGGTGATATAAATGCAGGAAATGAGGTTCAAACAGAGGGGAGTGTAGGGAGGAGGAAAGAAAAGATGGTTTGATAAGAGAAACAAAGAACCTGAGAAGAGCATTCCTCACCTCCAGATCCAATCATCTGACAGGTTTGCCAGGGAACCAAAGCCTTTTAAAGAGCCATGTTTTCATTCAGTAGAGCAAAATAAGTACTAAAAGGGAAATTTTATATATAAGAAATATTGCTAAGGTTCACCTATGACTTCTAGACAGACCAATATAAGACTAGCAAAAGATTGAGAAGTATAGAAAGGCATAAATATGAATAAAGCGTTAAAAGGATTGGGTTTTGGGAAGTGAGAGATTCATATCAGGATAAATGGAAAAAAGAAGTGGGTCCAGTGATTTCAAACTACATGGTGGTGGCAAGGCTGTAAATACAGGTTAGTAGGAGGGATGGATATTGACACACTCTCTTAAAAAATCAGTTAAAATGAGCAAGTGTAGAGATTAGCTCATTCAATTAACAATATTCATTAAACAGCTACTCCATATTGCACACTATTGCAGGTGCTCATGGCTCAGCTTTAACAAAAGCATAGTTTTTCAAATAAGATATGTATTTGTTGAACAATCAAACATGCAGCTAACAAAACAATATAATATATATATAAATTCTGAAAATTAGATTTACCCCCAAGAACCCCCCTAATTACCCACCCTTGTCCCTCCCCTACCCTCCTTCCCAATACATCCTTACGAATGCCTTAGGGAGTATGTCACTACACCTTTTCTGGATTTAAAACATGAAAATTGATCTCCTTTTTCAATGGCCAGGGTCCAGCTCCAGCCTCCACAAATGAGTGAAGACATTCGACCCTTGGTTCTCTGGGTTATGCTGATTTCACTCAGCATAATTTCTTCCATAGCCATCCATTTACTTTCAAAGGCTACAATATCATTGTTTCTAATTGCTGAGTAGAACTCTATGGTATATAGGTACCACAGTTTTTAGATCCATTCATCCAGTGATTGGGATCTGGGTGGCTTCCATAATTTAGCTATTGTAAATTGAGGGCTATGAACATAGATTTTGCTGTGTCACTGTAATGTGCTAATTCTAAATCCCCTGGAAAAATACCCAGGAGAGGAATAGCAGGATTATATGGTACATTCATCCCTAATTTTTTGAGGATTCTCCACACTGCTTTCCAAAGGAGCTGTACCAGTCTGCACTTCCACCAACTTATGAAACTTACTTGTAAATTAAGAAGACAGAATAAATAATTGGATAATAATAATAGTATCTATTACCAATAAAGGCATTAAAAATGGATAAACTAGAGGAGAAGGATAAAGCTTAATGGTGTGCTATTTTCCACAGGCTATATAAGGGTGACGAGTCAAGAGAATAATAGCTGAATAAAACATTAAATAAATGAAGAAGTGAATTTGGCAGATAACCGGGGAGACCTTTACAGTTGATGTAAGAGCAAATATAAAGACCCTGAGATGAAATCATTTTGCATATTTAAGTGACAGCTAGAAGTCCAGCATGATAGGTGTACAAAAAGAGAGATAAGAGTAACCAGAAATTATGAGGTTGGAGCAGCTACCAGGATCCCATTTCAAATGTGTGAAATGCAGTGTGTGCACATGTAAGATTCATAAAAGGAATTGCTGCATCAATCAAATCAAGCAAAGGACATTCATTTCCAAAAAAGTTTTAACTTATTTGATTTAGCTGTCTTATAATATTATCCCAATTTACACCACCTTTAACTACGTATGAAGTTGACCACTTTTTCAAATTCTTGACAAGCCCAACTTAAATACTGACCCTTATAAATTCACCACTTTTAAGAGTTGATATCATTACAAGCTATTTAAATAAATAGTTTTAAAGTTTATTAGATATTTATATATGTACATATACATACCATTTATGTTTTCTCTTTTCTTTCATTTTTATTGCCTTACATTTTAAATTATACTGACTTTTAGGAATTCTTTGATGTTTGTATTAAACATATCTCTCACATATGTTGAAAATAATACTTTTTTTGGTCTGTGTTGACTTTGACTACATGTAGAAACAAAACTTATGTACAATCCATTATATTAATCATGTCTTTTGTAGTTTCTTAAATTTCTATATGCTCAAAAGACTTCTAAAAATACATAAGTGTTATTAAATAATTTAGTGAATTTTGATGTATAAACTGAGAGCAAACTGGAGGAGGAAAGGATTTAAGGAAAAATTACTCAGTTTAATTTTAGAAAGCTTACAGTGAGATATTTGAAGTCTAGCTACAAATATCTAGTATATATTTGTAGGCATAGAAGGTTATATATATTCCATCTTTCTCAATTTTAAGAAATATAGCAAAAGTGTTTTATAAAAGACTGCAACTATAGGAAATCTCTGTTTATCAATACCTCCACGTTTTACCAGTAGAATTAAAAATTGCAAAGTCCCAAATCTCGACTCCGAGAAATCATAATAATTTAAAGTGTTTTCTGAATCACCAAAGATTAAATTTTATACAGTATAATTTTATTGTTCAATGTATTTGATTGCATTCTAATCATATAAAAGTAAGAAAACTACAAATACAATAAATATTGAAAAAAAACCCTTATGTTCTGGATTCCAGGATGACCTCAATTTTAAATGTATTTATTTATTAAGATATATATTTAAAAATAATATGAACATTTACCAAATTTATCCATTGAATGTCAAGAACCTCTGTCCAGAGCACAAGCAATGTTTCACACAGCTGGTGGTAGCTGGAGGAGAAAATGAAATTGCCCTAGGGTAGCATCACACAGGAGAGACAATATCATTTCTTAGAACAACAGGTTGCTCCAAACAAAGGCCCCAGGGCTCTGTGCTTGACTCTAAAAACTGGCTAGTAGATTATGTACAAATGCTTTATTCTTATATTATTCTTATATTATATGAGATCAAATAAAATTTATTATGTTGTTATGCTTCCATTTTTATTATATCTCAATGTGACAATGTTTTTAGAATGTCAGAATAGAGTTTTCAAATTAGAGTTTAAAAATATTCTTCCAACCTGAGGAAATTAATTTTATGAGCAACATAAGCATCTACACTCTAAAAAGATACATGTTTGCCAATGGTAAATATATGACTTTAGGATAATTTAAAGAGCCTTTGAAAAGTTAAAACAATCAGCAAAATCTACTAATAAAAATACACAAGATGCTCATGGGTTTCAAAGTAGGTTAAGATATCAAAATATAAATGCCATTTGAAAAGCATTCTGGCATTAAATTTAGGATTTTAGCATTTTGACACTGATAAATCTTGCTGCAGGGTTCCTAAATCTGATGAAAACACCTGTTAGTGATGCTCAAATGCCTGAATTTAAATGTAGTTTTGATATTTCAGTTATTAGATTAAAATCAGGAACCTTTAAACACACAGTAATTTATGTAGGATTCCTTTTGTGGGGGACTTTTAAAGCATAGATCAACTCAGTTTGATTCTGGAAAGCTTCTAAATTGAAGCTTTAAGTGAATGTGCCTTGGCCATATGATGCAATTTTATTCCATATCAAATGGAGAAGTCAAAAAGTAGAGTATGATACCATGCTGTTAAGGCATAATGAGAAGATTTAAAAATTCTTTTAAATAAACTCTTAAATGGAAATATTCACAGAGGATAAAAATATTCAGGTGGTGTGATTTGACCTTTAGAGTCACATAAGAAAGATGAGTCCAATTCATTATTCATCTAGGTATGGCCTATTATAAAATAATAGAGGCTTCATGTGCTTTATATATAACAATTAGAATGATCTGTGCATAACCCAGTCTCCATAATGTAACTGAATACTGCAAAAAAAATTACCTGTAAGTTGTTACCAAATAATATGCAACTTTATGCAATAAAGTAATTTTTAATTCATATGGAAATTAAAGGTATTATAAAAGTAATTTTGTAATATGGGAAATAATAGCTAGAAAACCTCTTTCTCCAAAGTCTTGCTTCAGTATTACACAGAATTTTGGATATGGATATAAAAAGTTCCCTCCTTTATATTAAAGTTTTTCAAACATTTGTATTGACTAAAGCACCCTTATAATTTAATTAATAAATAATGTGAAAACATCTCCAAACCCAGGTCTTAGAAATTTTTATCAAAATTAATCTTCTACTTATAATTCCTTTCAAGATCTCTACATGAAATATTTAATAGAGACCAGAGAAAAAGAAACTCCTTCTAAGTCAAAGATTTTATTTGCAATCTGAACTTTCAAAAATTGATAAAACATTTATTTTACAGATATTGAAGCTTCAAATTAAAGTATTATCCTATGATCTATGAGCTGGGCAGAAGGGCACAGCATTGATAAGGGATTTTTAGCAGCTTCTCTTGAATAGATGTGGAAAATAACAACCCATAAAGAGAGAAGTGAGCTGACTTCCCGAGTGAATATTTTGGAGTGAATTCTAAACAATAATGCATTTACATGAAAAATAAACAAGAAAACATAAATAAAAGTAGTCAATTTTCAAAAACCCCTCACTGTTTTATATGTCTGATTTATTTCCCCGGCAAAAGGAAAGGAAACACCTTATTGCTAATATTGGAAAGAACTTAGTGCAGCAAATGTCAAAACTCTTCAAATCTACTTTCTTATTACATCGGTATACACTACATCAAACTAAGTCTCTAAGCATATTTCCACCCTTACCCATAAGAATCTGCTTGATTTTAGAATTTTTTCTACTGTTTGTATTATTATTAATTTTGTAAGAAACAATAAATGTACATTAACAGTATATATGCTTCTTAGCAGACTATGCAACTGAAACTTTGCCCTTCAATATAAACAAATATGAAAAAGTCAGTGGAACTGTTGGCAGCCAGGAAGTGCCTTCATGTGACATTTCAGATTCATCATGTCTCTGCTTTGTGTAAAGGTACTCTTTGCAGTATAAAAACCAATTTTATAAGTGTCCTAAAATAAGGGAAAGGGACCAGTTTGAAAGTTATATGAAATTCTGGGACTAACTGTATATCAATTAGGTGTTATAATGAAGTGCTGTGGGAAGACAAATAAACAACAGTTAATCTAGAGTAAGAATATATTGCAGGAAGGTTAAGGGACTCTGTCTTATTCTATGATTTGATCTCTACACATGGTTTTTATGATAGTGTGTGTAGATTAAAATTAGGTCCAAAAGGCATGACTAAAATTATTCATTTTTCAAGTATTTCTCACAGAGCTTTATAGTTTACACTTAAGGATATATTCTAAACATGAGATTTGTAAACAGAATTTGTTCTTGGTGCCCCTGAAAAGGTGGGAAAGGAAATAATCTGTTTTTTAGTGGACCAAATTGAAAAAGGTGGTTAAGAGTTTAGGAAGTATCAAAATTTTAGTCAAATAAATCCAGGTTAATTTGCAAAGAGTAATAAAATATACACAAATTATAAATCATAGAAATATATTGTAAAGATTTGCACAGTTATAAGAACCCAGAACATTCAAACTCCATTTGCTAAGAATAAAATGCTGATAACCATGGGCTGTGGCTATGATTTGGAGGTACTCAAAAAAGTTAACTATGTAAAAAATTTCACCTTCTTATTCAGCATTATTAGTTCCCTGGGTGTCTTCAAGACATATCCACTGTTTTTTCTTTCAAAATTTACACTTCCCTTAGCTACACTGCAATATTACAGCTATGGAAGAGTGAGTCGGCTTCCAATGTGCCTCATGCATCATCAACCGAACTGTCAGTAAAGTGCTAATTGCTGAAACTTTATTACTTGAGGTGATATTGAACCAGAGAGAACACAGCTTGATTTTTCATATTCTGAAATTTGCAATGTGAGCAATTAGGATTTTTAAAAAGTCCCTTTTTGTTTCAATTTGTTAGCTAAGCAAAATTGAAGCTGATGTTACTGACAGTGAAATAGAAACTTAAAAATGTCCTTCTAGGTGACTTTATAACATAGTATAAAAATATCTCATTAAATCTTCTTTTCAAGATACATATTTTACACCTTAACAGTACTTGCAATTCTACTACATAATTGGTTATCCATAATTGGAGAAAGGCAGAATTATATCCTATTTTGTGATTCTGTCATTTACTATTTTTGCCAAGAAAGTATACTTCAAAGCAGAGTATATACACTCTCTAAAATTATATATTTCCTATGGGATCTGAAATATTTAAAGCGAATTTTAAACATTATTTTAGAAAATGGGTTCAACATATCACAAGGAATTTCATCTAGAAATACAAAAATAGATGGAGGTTGTTAAATGGAAAATTTATTGGAAGATTCATGGACGGTCGGCTGGGACTATTTCCAGAGTGAATTGTGTAGGGAGTAATTAGGAACACCAGCAAATATAATTCCATGTGAAATCCTTGGGGGTATTCTGTGTGTATTAAACACAGAGGAGGGACATCTAAATTAGATTTAAGGTTCTAAAGAACAGGAAACGAAACTATGGTAGGATTTTAAGGGGAAGAAATAATTAGGAAAATGAAGGTGGAAAGGTTAAGGTGGAGGAAAAACAAAGTGTTCTCATCCTAGGACATGCTGTACAATGCTCTGGGAATATCTTTTTATTTTAATCACAGCAATTTAGACAGACTGAAAGCTTAATAGGACTAAAATTTGGTAATTAAGTGGAAGGTGTGGATTAGAAGGACTCTAGCCTAAGAAGCAAACTGTGCATCATCTTGAAAAGGCTCACAAGCTGTGCTAAAAAACATAAGATTTATGGGCAGGTCCATTGGAAATCACTTAGGATTGCATAGGAATTTAACTTGGGCAGATTTGTATTTTTGAAAGGTCAATCTAGCTGTAGTCTGCAGAGTTACCTAGAGGAAGACAGGACAGGAAATAGGGAAACCACTTAAAAAGCTATTTCAGTAGTCCACATAGGCTTTGATCCAGGGCACAGCTGGGGTCATAGCAGGAGGATGGAATAGATGCATCTGAAAGATATTTAGGAGGTAGAATCAACAAGTTAAGGGATGTGATGTGTGAAGTGAGAGAGAGGGAGATTCAAGAAGGCCATTTAGGTTTCTGGTAGTACAACAGAGTGAACGATGGCATCAATTGCCTCGACAAGACATTAGATTTTGTTAATCAAGATGATTTCGACTGTGAACCTGTTGAGTTGATATTTCCTATGAAATATAATTAATGCAGGTTGAAATAGTGGAATGTTGGATATAAGCCAGATGGGAACAAAGTGAAAAGAGAAAGGTGGTGATAGGAGGAAAAGTGGTCAAAATCTAAAACTCTCCATAAGATGTGAGGACAAGCACAGTGGGGTAACTACAAGAGATCTGGGTGGATAGGAGGCTGTGCTTAGAGAGTGGGATGTTTAATATTATGGATTTCATAGGAGACAAACCCTGTTGATAGAAGTGCACAAATGACCATGGGGGCAGTTTGCTGAAGGAGAGCTAAGGTGAATGCTCTTGGAGAGGAGTATCTGCACTCCAACATTTGTACCCATACATGCAGGGAGTCATATAAGGAAGACTTCATAAGTGATTCTCCTGCAGTTAATCACAGAGGGTATGGTGCTTTTACAAAAAAAAAAAAAAATAAAGCCCATCTATTAATAAATAAACAAATGGATGGAAACAGCATTTGTAATACACTGTAATAAATTACTACTGAAACTAGAGACATGAACTTGACTCATAATTAATAGTTAGCATATTTCCCCACTATTGGTTTAAATTTAGTTTAATAAAATTTAGTCTAGAAATATTGGACTGGATAAAACTAAAATGTTTGCGTAGATAAGCATTTAAAAAGCTAAGGGTAAATTTTGATCACTTGAGGCTCACAAATTTGCAGGCCTTATAGAGGAGGTTAAATTTTATCTAAACTTTAGAAGATAGGTTTAAATCTAAACTAAAGAACTTTTAGTATGTATTATTCAAATATTTAGTAGGCTTGAATTCAAATTCTGATTTAATAGACTTGAATTCAAAGTCCTGTTTGTCTATAAACAATTACCTAGTTTAGTCTTTATAGACATAAATGTTCTCTTCTGAACAATACAGATACTAATAGTTTTATCCTAGAGTAATTGAAGTAAAAGCACTAAAAATGTTAATCATCAAAAGGAAAAATATCATAGATTATTGAAGTCATATGTGGAGAATGAATTTCTATATTTTAAAAATTGCCATAATTTTTATTGTACAAAATGCTCTAAACTAAAAAGAAGAAACTAAATGTAATTCAAAAGGTAATTATTATATGCCAACTATTTGCAAACATCATCAGATTATACTAAAAGGAAGTGTCTATTAGTGTTTACCAATAATTGTTTTTCTCCAATTCTTAGTACACAGAGAATTATGCTTTCCCTGTTCTGGAAGTTAGAAGTGGCCAATGATTAGTTCTGTCCAATAAAGTGTAAGAGGAAGTATCTGCTGAAATAAAGCATTTATTTATGTAGGCTTAATTCTCCAATTCTCTTCTCCTGCCATGACAAATCTCTAAGATTAGTGTGGGTTTGTAATCATCAAAAAACGTTAGAACATTTGTTAACTTGGTTATTTGAGTTGAAGAACACTAACACAACTGCAATAAACAACAGCAAGAACCAAGTTGAAGGTTGCTTTTTGCATGCACATAATTTAAACTATACTCACTGAGAAGTTTTCATCACAAATGATAGTTGAGGCTAAGAGAAGAAAATAGTAAATTTAAAATATACAATAGATGATGACATCATTTAACCCTTATAGTAAATATGTAGTCAACAATGTATTTATTAATTTATCATACTAAAAATTATTTTCTAGGCTTATAATTTTATGTCACATGGAAAGCTGCCTCTCTTCCTACTCCCTCTCCTCTAAGTTCTTACAACCTAAGACCAACTATGGAGCATAGACAGAAACATAAAGCAAATATTTTCCTAAATACATCAATATCCTAGATATGGTGTCAGGGATGGTGAAAGGCACGATTAAGCAGACAAGCCACATGATCATATAGACCAAGATGCTCTTAATAATTCCTGGGTAGCTTTATGGGTGTCCCTTTACTAGTAGGGGAAAACAAGTCATTTCATAAGGAAGTAAGAAGTTGTGGTTGTGTGAATAAATGCCAGTAGAGGGCTGGGAGACAGAAGGAAATTCTTGGCAAATGTATTAGGCTTCCAAAAAAGATGTGCCTTTGCAATGGTCTGGATCTAGGGACATCCCTCAAAGGAATGTTCATATGTTAGGTGATGTTGCAATGTTCAGGGGTGAAAAGATTGGAATACAAGAGATGTAGCCTCATTAATCCACTAAATGGATTAATAATTTGATTGGAATACTGAGTGGTAACTGTAGGAGGTAGGGCATGGCTGGAGAATTTAAGTCAATGAGTACATGCTCTTGGACTATGTCTGTCCCTGCCCCCCACCTCTCTCTATCTCTATCTCTCTGTTTTCCAGCTGCATGAGCTGAGAAACTTTCTTTTGCCATGCTCTCTGTCTTAATGTTTTTGCAATACAGTCAGGTAGCCATGGACTAAGACCTCTGAAATAATAAGTCAAAGTAAATCATTCCTCCTCTAAGTTGTTCTTTTTAGATATTTGGTCAAAACTATCCAAAGGAGACTAGCATAGTCTTAGAGACTATGAAGACTACATGAGTGACATCTTCACACTCTCTAGACTTCTAGAATAAGAACCATGGGCAGTGAAGAATACGTCTTGATGTTCTGTGCCTCACATGATACTCCAACCATTTCAGTGGAGTAGGTCTCTATGTCGGAATCTTTGGCATAGCTTTCTGATCCCTTAATTTTGAAGATTTGGCATAGATGGTGCCATTTTGCTTTGCAGCAATGTTTCCAACTCTCAGGTCAGTCTCTGGCACAATGTATCTCTGAGTTGCAAATGAAGGAAAGATGTCCTGAAATTCTGGTTGTTTCTCAGAGCTGAAAGTCTTCCAGAGAAAATTTAGTAAGGCTGTGCAGAAAACTATGGGAAGGTTTCTGTTCTTTCTCCACCAACAGCAGGAGGGAACTTTCTGTACCACTAATCTGCTCATATAATTCACACTGTTGCTTAAAGCCCTTCAACACTTCTTTCTTCCTCTTAAATTGATGACCTTAAAAATGCTCAGGGTAAAGAAATAAGATGATCTAAAAGACTAAACGAAGTGAACACTGTCCACCTCTCCAGCTCTTCTCTCACTCTGCCTCTCTCAGTAGAGCCAGCCCCGACCTCCCACACTCCCTCCCACCTGAGGGTCTTACACATTAGTCATCTTTAATAAGAATGATGTCCTTCCACTTCTTAGTGAAGCTCAGCTCTATGCATTTCTGAGCGACATCCCATGAACCCCTTTTTATGGGGCCTTACAGGACTCCCTAACTAGGCTAAATGTTCTCATTCCAGAGTTTTGTACCACTGAGCTTTTTCCTTTGTAACTATTGTGAGAGTTGAAATTTTGAAGTTGTGTTTGCATGAGGCATTGGTGGGTGTCTGTTTTCTTTACTGGAGTGTAAACTCCATGAAGACAAGCCTCACCCATGCTTACTGAAGTGCTAACCAGTGGAAGGCTTTTCATATTTATAATTTGTTTGACAAGATTAGTACTGTAGAACCATGGCATGATACCCCAAAACATTGACCTGCCTGCTAAGCCACATATATGGTTAAAATAAAACTCAAATGTATCGTGGGGGTAGATGGCAGTTTTCTACAAAGTGTTACAGTTCAACATTTAGAGAAAAACATCTAATCTGATGTCAATCTCTTGTGATGAGGGGAGACCATATCAGCAGTGATTCTCATAGGAACATCTTTGTTGCCAATATTCAGGAATGGAAGGAAAAGAATGAATTGCTATTTTGGTGGTATATTAATCTTCAGGAACTCTTGAAAAAAAGGGTTTTATCTGGGTACAGTGGGGCATACCTATAATACCAGAGGCTTGGGAGCCTGAGGAAGGAGGATCTCAAGTTCAAAGATAGCCTTAGCAAGGCCCTAAGTAACTTAGCAAGACTTTATTTCAAAAATTTAACAATAAATAAAAATCAAAAAGCCTGAGGATGTGGCTCTGTGGTTAAGTGCTCTAGGGTCAAATAAGGAAAAGAAAAGAAAAAAGATTTATCAAGTTCTGGCTTAATTCACAAGCTTATATATTATATTATTCACTCAGTACCACAGATTATAGTTTGTCTCCAAACTTCTTAGCATTGTTCCTGCCTTACAATGAACAATGATAGTGGACATTATAGAACTTTTCCCAATGGTTCAGCTCATTGTCTTGCTTCACAGTCATGACTTTGATGATCAAGTAGTCTGGGGAATACAGACACAAAATTTGAATGAACTGGACTGAATGACCCTTGGGGATAATCTGAAAGTACCTTTTTATTTCTAATTACTAAGTACTTTTCTATAGTTTTTTAATATCTATTAGTTTGCCTAAATGACCCTTGGAGTTAATATGAAAGGGTCTTTGTTTTCTAATTGCTAAATACCTTTCTATAGTTGCTTTATATCTATTAGTTTGCATCTACTATAAGTCAAAGGGCAGAGATGTGGGAAAATGGAAGTTATGGATTTGTTGTAATTGACTTAACAAGTTTAAAAATTTAACCTTTTGTGAATAATGTGGAGTTATTTATAAGCCCTAAATTATTTTGTCAATATCTGAATTATTCAATCTGTGCCTAGTAATGGGAGTCAGTCCTTAGAACATAAGTAGAATGGTTCACTTTCTGTTCAAGATTAATCTACGCAGCTGTAATAGGCTCTAATTGACTTGAAAGCTGAATTTTTAAAGTCAAAATACTAAAAGCTGTTTCTTTTTAAATAAAGAAGAGTTGCTTACAAAAGATCAAATATTTTCATTTTTGAAGAAACATGTTGTTTCAGAAGAAAAGGCAATATAAAAATAGTTTTCTCAAAAATGTTTTATTAATCAAGAATTTCAAATGGAAAAGACAACATATAGTAACAGAAAGTGTTTTTCTTATTTGGGGAAATTTAACAAAAACTATAAATTGTACAATGAGAGCAGATATCATGTTTGTGAATATAGAGAATTCATATAAAAGCAAGCTCTGATAATAATCAGAAGAATATTCCATAATGAGAAATATTTTAAAACACATTTAATATTATTTTTCACATTGGAATCCTATTTCTATATTTTATATCTGGGGGAACTGGGTGATGTCAAATTTATTTTCAGAAAGAATGGTGTGAAATACATGTCTTATTATTAATTTTTCTCAGAATGAGAAAATGTTTGCTTTATTTTAACACAGAGCTTCAAACTTTAGAAAAACTAAAAACTTCAAATATTAGTATTCTAAGTATAGCAAAGAGTCCTATGAATAGATGTTCCTTTACATTATAATCAGATAGTGTTATTTTTTGATGTGAGAAGTCCCCCAAAAGCTCCTGTGTCAATGCAGGAATATTCAGAGGTGAAGTTATTTGATTATCAAGCCTGTAACCTAATTGTCCCATCCTAGTTTGAATTGATTGACTAGGTGGTAACTGTAAGATGGTAGGGGGTGGGTGGATGAGGTGGGTCACTGGGAGCATGCACTGGAAGGGTACATCTTTCCTTTGGACTATTCTACCCCTCTCTTCCTCTCTGCTTCCTGACCCCTCCAGGAGCTGAGCAGCTTTTCTCTGCTGGACCCTCACTTTATGATGTCTTGTTTCACCTTAGTTTCAGAGTAATGAAGTTGACCACCTGTGGACTGAAACCTCTGAAACTGAGTCCCAAATACATTTTCCCTTCTCTAAATTGTTCTTGTCAGGATTTTTGGTTACAGTAAATAAAAGCTGATGAAAACAGGCACCTTTCTTAGTTACAAAGACTTCATACCTGGCTACTTTGTCTTCTAAAAGCCCATTTCTAGAAAGAAATTACTGGACAAGCTTTTTCAGAGGTATGACTTGTTTAAACAAGTATTTTACAAGGGAAAAAGAAAAAGAAAAAATTTCCAAGGGTGAACTATCCTCCACAAAGAATATTAAAATTCCCCTCTAATTTTTCTCCTGGTCTTTGAGCATTGATCTTCAGAACTGATTAGTTTTCATGAGAGATGGAGAATTTGAAATTTAATCTGCACAAAGAGATGGCATATAAAAAAATTCTACTGATATCCTCAGAAGCTAAAAACACCACTATGTACCATTTTCCTTTTGTGCTTCTAATGTAAGACATATAGAAGAGAATTATTTATACAATGAAAGTATATTTTTAAATTTCTAAAATAGTCATAATATTTCCAGAACCCATGGGCTTATAATTTCATCTTTCATTCTAGAAGATGTTTTCATTTCTCATCTTGAGGGTCTATCCCCCAAGCACATTTCCCTGTGTCCTGGACAATTCCAATACAACCTCTATTTCTGCCTCTTGTCATTTCCCCCCGCATAATAGCAGAAGGATTTCTTAATTATATAACTCAACAGTTTAAAGCCTCCAGGATCTTCCTCTTAACACAGAATGAAATGTACAGCCTATCCAAGCACCCAGAAGACTTTCTTCTTGTTCCTCACTGTCTACACAAACCCAGAACATTATATCCCTTTTCCTGAGAATCTTGCTAGAACTTGACAAAGCTCAATTACTTAAATTTCTACTCAATATAATCTCAGAGAGGGCATCCCTGTGATTCTATCTAGAACAGGAGGCAACTCTGTCATTCTTTACCTGTAAGCCTACCTGATTGCTTTGTAGCTCTTACTACTTATTAAAATTGTATTATTTTTCTTTTCACTATTTATTGCCTGTCTTCTGGATTAAAAGATACTTGGAGAGTAACAGCTTCTATTTCTCTTATCTGCTTTTTTGTCTGTGCCTAGAAGAGCAATGGCCCAGATTTTTCTCTCAGTAAATAGTTGTTGAATGAGAAAGAAAGAAATCAAGAAGCAATGTTTCAGAGACTTATGAAGATGGTGGACAGGATCAGCTGCCATCCCCAACCACTCCTCCAATACTATAGTTATTTTACTACTTTACCATGTGGGTAGAGAGCAGGTTTCACTAATTCTAAATACTAGACAGATAGAAGGACTTTGAATTTCAGAAATTTAATTATATTGGCGGAAGAGGAGGGAGCCCCAGAATATCTTAGCCAATGTGGCAGTGGTAGGTGCCACTCTGGTCCCAGCAGCAGTACCTGCAAGAAGGGAGAAACTGCAGGGAATCTGCAAAGAATCTGCAAAGCAAAGCAAAATGTTAATACAACAGAATTCCTCAGGAGCAGAGAAGTACCCCTGTCTGAAGTGAAACAAGAGGCCACATGTACATTCATTCACGGAAGGGTCTCACATCTCACAGCTAGCCTTAGGGAGAGATGAAATGGCAGCCACCATTTGGTGAACTGGCAGCCATTTGTGGGTGGTTATGCAGCCATTTTTGGGTGGTCCTGCAGACTTGGGAGCCAAGGGATCTGAACAGAAAAATCACTCTGGGAAAGCACCTGCAGCCCAACAGGTTGTGTTCACTTTAAACTAGCACAGACAATATATTTCCCAGGGTGACCCAAGATGGAGAAGCACAGAGGAGTACAGTTTATTATCCTCATTGAGCCAAGTGGTTCATGTGAATAGTTGAGGCAGGACAGGTACCCAAATAGGAGTGGGTGGTACTGCACATGAATTAATTCCAAATGGTATGGAGAGACTATGCTTGTGGGCTGCAAAGTGTGGGAACTGTTGACTCCCCTACTTGAAACCAGAGTCCTAGAGAGATTCTGAGGAACTAGACTTCCAGCAGAGAGATACAATGGCTCTGGGGCTGATCTGGTCTGTTGATGCTAAAGCAGATACCTCCCACTAAGTATCTATAGGCCCTCTCTAACTCAAGTACCACCCACCAGGGCTCCACCTATAGAATTCTGCACCCCCACCCTGTGAATACAGACTGACAGCACCTCACATTACACCTTGTCTCAAACTAACAGTGCAGTAATCAGTGCAGATAAAGAGGAAAAACTCTTTGACCCTCAAACCTTAACAAGCCCACTATAGAATAAACAGGAAAAAAGACAGTGTAACTGCAAGGATACATAACAACTCTCTACTCTCATTGACTGCTCTGACTACCTCAGAGGTCACAATTCCTCAATGTAACCTCAGTCTTTCACTGAGTTTTATTTTTCTTCTGTAGGTCTCCTTCTCCTTTGACTATTTTTGTTTTTATGTATGCTTTAGTGGCACTGATTGATTCAATGACATATACACATATTTGCTATTTTTTATTTTCCTTTTTTTTGAAAAAAAAAGAGGGACAGTGAAAGAGAGAGAGAGAGAGAATCAATTTTTTATTTAGTTTTTCATGTGCCCTTCATTGCTCTGAAACTTCATTGTGTATTTGGTTCTGGGATTCAGACCTGCATCTTCACACATGCCAGGCAAGTGCCCTAACTGCCAAGCCACTTCTCCAGCCCTTTGTTTTCCTTCTTTCTCTACATTTCTAACATTTCTTTTAATGTAAATATTTTTCCATGCTGTGCCTTCTGAGGGTGGCATCTTTTACTTGCATATTTTGTTTTTGTTTTGTATTATCCCTTATTTGTATGGTTCTCCTGCCTCTCCTTCTATCCTTCCTTTTGGTAATAACAAAATCATTTTGTTTTTTCTATTATTCTTCCTTTATTTTGTTACCTCCATTTTTCCTCCTTTTTTTGGTTTGTTTCTTCAAACCTTCATATTCTACATCTCCTCTACCTTCTCTCTGATCCTGTTCTGATATTATAAGCTCTTCTCTGCCTTCCCTTTGCATTTCCTTTCCTCTCAATTGTCTGTAATCTTACCATTTCCTAGCTTTCATTGTTTTATGCAACTCAATCCACCACTATTAATGCTGTGTAACCATTACTGCTGTAAATGCTAAAGCTGATAATGGGTATTTGATAGTAAGCCAGGTATACAGGATGGTTAAATATTGTTTTCACCAAAGATAGTCACTGATCCTGCTATTTCTGTTTTAGGTGGCAATTAACATTGTAATAAGCATAGTAGTAACTAAATAACAAGGTAAATGTTGTATATTTCTGCATTGGTTAGTGATAATGCATATTTCTCCATATATCTTGAGAAGCTGGAAATCTACAAGGTCACTAAAAGTTCACAGATTAGGGGCTGGAGTGGTGGCTCGGTAGTTACAGCACTTGCCTGGCATGCACATGTACATGAGTTCAAACCACAGCACCACATACACAATGAAGTGTCTGATGAATGAAAGTCACATGAAAAACTAAAAAGTGCTTCTCTCTTTCTCTCTCTCACTGTCCCCTCTTTGTTAAAAAAAAGTTCACAGGTTAGGGATTCTGCAGCTTACCTCAGCTTTATTACAGTACTCCAACCCAAATAAAGGAAGAGACAAAAACACCAATCCACCAGCAGGAACCCCAAGTAGGAACAAATAGAGAGGGATCTCAGGCCCCATCCCCTGACATTGGCACACACATCAAATCTAGTGAGAAACCTTAGAACAAATAAGATAAGTGCACACAAAGACTCAAACACAAAATAGTAGGAAAAGGAATCCATTTCAATTAATGAGCAAGAAGAAGACCTTCAAAAATGAGAAAGCAGGCAAAGAAATCTCCCCCTCCCAACCTATAGTTCCCCAACAAAGGGATCCAATGATAGGGAGATGGATGAAAACCAAGAGAAAAGAAGTTACAACAAAACAATTTGATTATCAAAATGGTCAAAGAATTAAAAGAAGATTTAAGGAAGGAATTGCAAGTGTTGAGAACAAGAGATGAAAGACCATTTTAACAATGAAATAGAAATAGTAAAAAGAAATGTAACAGAGCTCCAAGAGGTGAAAGACACAATCAATCAAATTAAAAACTCACTTGAAGACTTCAATAGCACATTAACATTTGTAGAAAATAGAACCTTGGCTCTATGAAAGAACTTCTGATATGGAAGACAGGCTAAATAATCTTGAACACATAGAAGACAGTAAAGGGGAAAAACATAGAACATGGGCATATTCAAGTGTTCTGGGACAATATTGAGACCAAACCTGAGTATCATTGGATAGAAGAGAACATGGAGTTACAAACTAATGGTATAAAGAACATTTTCAATTAGATAGTTACAGAAAATTTCTCTCGTATCAGAAATGAGATAGATATGCACATTCAGGAAGCATATAGAACACCAAATAGACCTAACCAAATGAGAAATTCACCCAGACACATCATATCCAAAATGTGCAACAGAGAAAACAAGTTAATATTAAAAGCTGCAAGAGAGAAACATCAAGTCTCATTTTGAGGCAAACCAGTAAGGATCACATCAGATTTCTCATCTCATACCCTCAAACCAAGGAGGGCCTGGAATGAGATATTCCAAATCCTGAAAGAAAACAAGTGTAAGTCAATGTACCTATATCTAACAAAACTCAGTTTCAAATCCAAGTGGGAAATATACAAAAATAAACTAAAACCATTCATAAGCATAAAAGCAGCACTATAAAGAATACCTAAAGACAAATTTCACATAGAGGAACAAATAACCAATTCCCAAAGCCCACAATCAGGGGAAGTTAAATAAAAGTATAATCTGTTAAATGAGAACCAAGACAGCACAGAATACAAAGCAAAACAAAATAAAAACCCCACAATGACAGTAGACCAGAAACACATATCCTTACTAACCCTAAATGTGAATGGTCTCATCTCCCCAATCAAAAAATATAGATTAACAGAATCAATTGAAAAACAAATCCAATAATATGCTGCTTAAAGATAAGAATCTTACAGGCAAAGAAATCCACAGGTTGAAGGTGAAAAAAGAAAAAGATAAAAAAAAAAAAAAAGCTTACCAGGAATATGACCCAAGAAATAAGAATGTATAGTAATTCTTACACCCAACAAAGTAGATTTCAACCAAAAGTTAATTAGAAGAGACAAAGAAGGCCGCTATTCTTAGTAATAGGATCAATACAACAAGACAATATAATCACAGTAAACTTTTATGCCCCAAATATCAATATACTCAAATATATGGAAAAATATTCTATGACATTAAAATTCCCATAGACAACAGCATAATAGTACTGGGGGATTTCAATACACCCTTATCACCAATAGAAAGATCAGAAAAAAAAAGATTCCTCCAACATAAACAACAATATAAATCAAATGGAATTAATCAATGTCTATAGACTATTCAACTCCTGAATTTATCTTTTTCTCAACAGCACATGCATCTTTTCCCAAAACAGATAATATTCTAGTACACAATGGAAATCTTAGCAAATACGAAAAGAAATTAATACAATCCCCATTATCCTCTGAGACCATATTGGAATGACAAAAATCACACAAATACATGGAGATTGAATAATAATCTCTTAAATGAAGAATGTATCAAAGAGGATCTGAGAATAAAAACAAGAAATTATTAAAAATATATGAGAACCAAGACATAACATATCAAAATCTCTGGGGCAATATGAAAGCATTTCTAAGAGGAAAACTTCTGACACTGAGTGCCTACATCAAAAATCTAGAGACCTCAAATAAATAAGCTTATGCTTCACCTCAAGTCCTTAGAAAAATTACAACAAACTAATCCTAAAACTAGTAGAAAACAAAATACTCAGGATCAGAGCTGAAATCAATGAAATTGAAAGTAAAAAAAGAAATACAATGAATCAATGAAACAAAGAGTACTTTGAAAAAATTAAATATAATGGTTAAACTCTTAGCTAATTTCACCAAAAGAAAGAATTATATGAAGCAAATCACTAAAATCAGAGATAAAAATCGAGAGACCATGAAAGACCCTTCTGAAATCAGAGGATCATCAGAACCTGTTTCAAAAATTTGCACTCCACTAAGCTAGAAAATTGAGAAGACACACAAATTTCTATAATTATACAATAAGCCCAAATTGTTACAGGAAGATATAGAAATCCTAAACAGATAAATATCAAGTAATGAAATTGAAGCAGCAATTATAAGCCTTCTAAAAGGAAAAGCCCAAGACCTGATGGATTCTCAGCTGAGTTCTAGTTGACCTTTACAGGAGAACTAGCACTCTTATCACATTATTCCATGAAACTGAGAAGGCTGGAACACTTTCAAACACATTTTTTTAAGAGAGAGGGAGAGGGAAAGAGAGAAAGAGAGAGAAAGGCAAAGAGAGAATCAATTTTATGTAGTTTTGCATCTGCTTTTCACTGCTTCAACACTTAGTAGTGCATGTGGGGCTGGGGTTCAAACCCAGGTCCTTGTGCATGCCAGGCAAATGCTACAAACATTGAGCCACCACTCTAGCCCCACAGTTTTTAATTCAGTTTCTCTTATTTAAATTTCATGACAAACCTGAGAAGTGGAGTAGTGAATTTTTTTTGATTAAGGAATTGAGGTATACAATCATAAATGCATATGAAGAAATAATATTATACACATTTGATTCTAAATCACAGTTACCCCCACATTTACTATAACCCAGTATCTTGATTCTTCCGTATTATGCCCCTATAGCTAATATGATTGTATATGTGTGTGTGTATATATATATATATATATATATATATATATATATATATATCTGTGTGTGAGTGTGTGTTATGTATAAGATTGTGAATTTTCCAGAATTAAATGATTGCACAAATATTATTTGACTTTTTTGGGGGTAAAGATTATGCTACATTGTTGATTGTCTCCCTAGATACCTCCATATTTTCCCTCCCTCTTCCATCTCCCACCTCCTTCTCTCCCTTCTCCCTACAAATCTATGATTTCCCTAGATTATGTGTTGCGATGCCCTTACTGGGTCCAATACGTGAATTTGATTACCTTTCACCCAAACCAGGGTTAGACCTAGAGGCAACCATAACCCTGATAATAAAACCCAACAAAAACTCATCAAGAAGAAAACTAAAAAGCAATACCAGTGGTGAGCATAGATGCAAAAATCCTTAATAAAATTCTCACAAACCACATTAAAAAATACATCAAAATAATAATGCATCATGATTAACTGGGTTTCATTCCAGGGATGCAAATTTGGTTCAACATATACAAATCAATAAATGTGATTCATCATTTAAACAGAATTAAGGACAAAAACCACATGATAATCTCAATAGATTCAGAAAAGAACTTTAATAAATTTAACATCTATTTATGTTAAAAAAAAAAAGCTAGGGATCAAAGGAACTTATCTTAACATTGTAAAGGCCATATGACAAACACATAGCCAACATCATACTAAAGGGAGATATAGAAACTAAAAGCATTTCTACTAAATTCAGGAAAAAAACAAGAATGTCCACTCTTATTCAATATAGTCCTTGAAACTCTAGCCAGAGCAATCAGGCAAAAGGAGGAAATCAAAGGGATATGAATAGGAAAAAGATAAAGTTAAAGAATTTCTATTTGCTGATGATATAAATATGTATATAGAACACCTAAAAAACTGTACCAGAAGACTTCTAGAGCTTATAATTGAATTTATCAAAGTTGCAGGATACAAGATCAACACCCATAAATCAATAGCTTTCCTATACTACAACAGTGATTTGGCCAAGGAAGAAATCAGAAAATCCATTCATAATAATCTCTAAAAAATTTACTTGGGAATTAATCTAATCAAGGAAGTGAAAGAACTATATAATAAAAATTATAGAATATTGAAGAAAGAAATTAAAGAAGGCCTGAGAAGAGGGAAAGACATCCATATTCTTGGAAAGGAAGAATTAGTATAGTCAAAATGGCCATTATTCCAAAAATGCTATACAGATTCAATGCAGTCTCCATCAAGATGCCAATATCTTTCTTCACAGATATAGAAAAGTCAATTCTTAGATTTATTTGGAATAATAAGAGACCCAGAATAGCCAAAGTAATACTAAGCAAAAAAAGAGAAGCAGGAGGTATCACAATACCTGACTTGAAATTATACTAGAGTTAAACTAACAAAAACAGCATGGCATCAGTTTCAAAATATACATGAAGACCAAGAGAATAGAATAGGAGAAAGATACAAATCCACAAATCTGTAGCCATCTGCTCTTTGAGAAAGTGGGCAAAAATATAGCTTGAAGAAAAGACAGAATTTTGAACAAATGGTCCTGGGAAAACTGGACATCCATATGCAGGAAAATGAAAGTAAATCCTTATCCTTCACCCTGAACAAAATTCAAATCAAAATACACCAAAGACTTAGGAATTAAACCAGATACTTTACACCTGTTAGAAAAAAATAAACATAGGATCAAAATTCCATTGTAGAAGAGCTGGCACTGACTTTCTTAACAAGATCCCCATGAAACACAAAATAAAACCAAGAATGAATAAGTGGATGTCTTTAAACAGTTTCAGCACAGCTAAGGACTCACTTAAGAATGTGAAGAGAGAGCCTACAGAATGGGAGAAAATCTTGGCCAGTTACTCCTCTGACAGGGGACGAATATACAGAACACACAAAGAACTCAAAAAGCTTAATACCAAAAACACAAATATCTCAAACAATAAATGCGTAAAGAACTAAACAGTAACTTCTCAAAATAAAAAATACAAAGTGTCAATAAAAATATGAAAAAATGTTCAACACTATAGCTATCAGAGAAATGCAAATCAAAACTACATTAAAATTAAATCTCACTCCAGTCAGAACGGCAAGGATCAAGAATACAAACAACAGGTTCTAGAGAGGGTGTGGGGGGAAAGAACCCTTATACATTGTTGCTGGGACTGCAAACTAATACACCCACTCTGGAAAGCAATTTGGAGACTCCTCAAAATTAGGGATGGACCCACCGTATGACCCAGATATCCCACTTCTGTGTATTTCCACAAAATATATAAAATTAGCATACTACAGTCACACAGCTACATCAATGTTTATAGTAGCACAATTTGCAATAGCTAAATTATTTAATCAATCCAGATGCTCATCACTGCATGAATGGTTCAGTTATAAATCAAAATGGATCAAAGACTTAGGAATATATATATGTGTGTGTGTGTATATATATAATGGAGTGTATATATATTATATATACATACATATATGTATATGTTATTATATATGTACAGTATATATATATATATACACACACACATATACATACACATACTCAATAGAGTTCTATTCAGGTATTAAAAGAATGAAATCATGGTCTTTGCTGGTATATGGACAGAAATTAAGAAAATCATGCTAAGTGAATTTAGCCAAATACAAAAGCTCCAAGGTCAAATATTTTCTCTCATATGTGGAAGCTATAATAAAACAATGGGAAGGATAAGAGAAAGACAAGTTTATATAACAGACTGATCAAACTTGGGTTAATAAACTAATGTGAGAAGTCTGGTTAGGTGAGGCAGGGAGATGGGGAAGAGGAGGAGAAAAGGGGGGTACCATAAATACTGTATGGTATACTTTGCACCCTGAGATATTGAATAGTTGAGAAGTGCTGGGGGGAAATTGGCACAAATTACATTGTTACAAATTATATCATTATTATGTGTGCATGTATGTATGTGTAACTACAAATCCCTTCAATATAAAAACATAAGGCACAAGTAAAAAAGAAAAGTCAGTGATTCCATGAAGTTATTCCAGCCTTCTACCACCCCTACTATGAAACTGTTAAGCAGATGGAATAATTTTTTTCCTCATCCCAATGTGGCATAAAGTTAACATTAATTGAGTACTTATTGTATATCATACAGTATCGAAGACCTTTAGATAAATTATCTAGCATAAAGTCACAATTACACTCTCACAGTAATTATCGTTATTATTTTCTAGCCAAAATCACTCAACAAACAAGTGACAGAATGAAGAGTCAATTCCAGGTACCCTGGCTTTAGAGATAGACTGTCAAAACTTGATTCTACATTACATTTTAGGCAAATCGTCAGAGGATATTGACATGATTAAACAAACCATTGATACTAATATTTCTATGCCATGAGCTTTTGTGGGCAATAATTATGCCTTGTTCCAATACAGCACACCAAGGAGTTAATAGGCAAGGGAATAATGAAGAATTATCTATCCTGAGACAGCAATCAATGAACTCATGCAATCTAAAGTAAAAGCAAATAAATTTTTGTCAGACTATCAGACTGCATGATTCTGATCCTTAAGAACAATGTGGGATCCTATAGATAACTTGAAAAGCAGAGAAGCTTTACTCTCATGAAGGTCTTTAGAACACACATTAAACGTGCATCTCTGTTAATATCTACAAATGTTCCTATGGGTAGAAGAATCACAAGAATATCCTTTTGAAATTTAAATATAAAGCATTTTAAACTGTTTTGAGAAGCTAAATTCAGACAAGAACTGGTTCCATAGGCAATTTGTGATGTGTGTGTGTGCGTGTATATGTGTGTGTCGGGGGGTTATGTGTGTGAGTATGCATGTGTAGTTCTTTGTGGGAATATAGATGGAATGCAACTTGATTGTATTAAAAACTCTAGACCTGTGTCATAAATTTCCTTTCGACATTGGGGCCTTCTGACCCTGATATGCCAACATTATGCAGTGGAGATCGACACACTGAAGATTTTATTTGCATACATGAATATGTAAGCAGGCAAAAAATGTGCCCTATGTGCATGAACAACTGAGGGGAAAATATGTCTATTGTATCTCTCAGGACTCTGCAGTTGTCAGGGACACTTCTGAGATTAGGTAGGGCAAGAAGAGAGATTACTGACCAAACTAAACCGCTAAGGGAAAGGCAAGGTAAAGTGCAGTTTTACTGTAGCCTGAGGACCTGAGCCAGGTACTCAGACCCTGTCAGTCTTCCTACACAGCTTTATGAGTTTATTTTTCTCAATATAAGTCATTGATGTCCACTATCAAAGGGAGAATAATTGAGTCAAAATGTGGAAAATTAAATTCAAATAATTATCTTTTTTGTAATAGTAGTTCTGTCCACAATTCAAAGGCAACTAATTCATTCCATTAGTCTGTTGGTAAAGACGTTTATAAAAAAAAGTCTTTTAGTAAAAATTTTTATAAAACAATTTTCATTCAAATGATGTTTATCAACACCATCACTGGTATTCACAATTCTTTAACCTGAGTCCTTTCTAATGCCTCAACCAGAAATATGTCTGAATGCAGTACATGCACATTAGTGAACTAGTTTTTACATATAAAATAATATGTTTGCAGAAGAAAAATATGTTCCCAAGTCAGGACAGCGCATTTCAAACTCTCTGTGGTAAACAATCAGTTTACTGGTGTTTTTCCTCTCCAGATCTCTAATAGACAATATTGTTTTAAAAGAAAAAGCAGTGAATTTCTACAAAAATAAAATGAAAAGGCAAACACATTCACAAATCCAAATTATATTTTTAGACATAATAAACAGCATTACATTTTAATAACTAAAACTAGAAGAAATATCACACATATAAAAGAACACTATAAAACCTGCAAATTATTCATTCAAAATGAATGTTGGCCTTGGTGGCGCAGACTATATAATCTCGGCAAGTTGGGAAGCTGAGGCAGGAGAATCACTAGTTGGAGGCCAGCCTGGCCAACTTAGTGAGACCCTATTTCGAAATTGAAAAACAAAAGAAATTAAAAATGACTGGGGCTGAAGCTCAGTGGCAGAGCACCCCTGGGTTCCACCATTAATACTGTAAAAATAAATTAGACAATCACTGTGATACCCATAATTTTTGTTTTTCCCTCATTTATAACGAAATAAGAAGTTATCTAAAGAACAATTCCCTTATCAAATATTTTTGTACAACTTTACTGGTCCCAGGATAACACTTTTATATACTTTTTTCACTATTCTCATTTTTAGTAATGAATCATTAACTTATTACTTCAGCATTTATGTAATATAAATTGGACCAATGTATTTCTAAATTTTGATCTTCATTTCTGTATTTAATTTCATTGCATAACATAACCATAACAAATAGTTAATATGTAGTAAGAAAATAAGAAAATATATTTTTCCTACAAATTCTTGCTGCTGTGGCCTCAACTTCTTTCTCTGGATCCTCAATGTTGCAGTACCTTAAGTCTGTTTGGATTTCTCTAAGCTGCTAGCTAAAAACTGCTTGCAGAGAGTTACCTTCTGTAATCATAGTACTCACTTTATTAGATGCCCTGCTCTTACTGGCCACATTTTTGAGCTGTTCTTTAATGCCTGAAAATGCTTGTTTTCCTCCTTGTTGGAGAAAGAAGGATAAATTCAAGTTGGGCTGCAAGTGGATGTTTTGTATGTTCCACACGTTTTAAAATGTTATTTCTTTCTTATTATTCACTCCCAAATTGTTTTGACTTCTTAACTGAACCTTAGAATACTAAGAAGTATATTAATTAATGTGCTGCTGATATTTTTATAATTGTATTTTTATTTTTGATTTGTAGATTGATTCCATTCTCATAACATAAATGAAGAATTTCAATTTTGGGATATTGCTGGAACTGCATTTAGCAGACAGTTAAATTTCCATACACATGCATTTAAGAACATTTGCTCTGCTGTCCTCAGATGTAGTTGACTTTTTAATTTTAAAATGTTCCTGTCATCTTTAGTCATGATCTTACTGGGAAACCCACATTGATTCATATTAGTTAGTATATAATGACAACAGTTTTCTATCAAGTGATGTTTCATGCTATCTTTTTTACATCATTTAACTTTCAACCATCTTGGGTTCTGATATTTAAAATGTTTTCTCATAAATACTATGTATCTGGATGATCTTAACCTTGACCATCATAATCATTTCCTTGATGAATTTACTCTATTTTCATTTAAATAATAAGTCATTTTTTCTACTATCCTAAAATAGTTTCTTCTTATTACTCTCTTTGCAACTATTTTTTTTAAAGAAAGAGGGAGAGTGGGAGAGAGAGAGAAAATCAATTTTATTTATTTTTTCATCTGGCCTTTGCTTCCATGATACAATTATATATGTGGTGCTGGGGTTTGAACCGGGATCCTCCCACATGCCAGACAAGCACTGCAACTGGTGAGCTACCACTCCAGTCCCTCTGTGCAATTTTTGATACGTTGAACAATATTAGAATTTTTTCCACATGTTATTCTTTGTTTACAACTATTTTATAGTTTACCCAAGAGATTTTAGAACTCATTATAATCTAAGTCAAGGTATCATTTTACCACATACCTGATAACATTTGAACTGTAGAATTTTCACTCCATTTACTCCCCTATTTTATTATTTGCTCTGGTTATTTTTTTTTAAGAGAGAAGGACAGTGAGAGACAGAGAGAATCATTTTTATTGAGTTTTTCACATGGCTTTCATAGCTCTGACACTTAGTTTTGTACGTGGGTGCTGGGGTTTGAACCTGTGTATTTGCGAATGCCAGGGAAGCGCCGTAACCACCGAGCCACCACTCCAGCCCCTGCTCTGGTTATTTTTAAGATGAGCAAAGCTTCCAAGATTACACTGGTGCACATTGTAGGTTGAAATGTTTGCCTTTGGGCTAATTAACCAAAATATCATAATCATGCTTAATAATGAAAAAATTATATCAGAAGTTGAATTTATTTTATCGAAAGTCTTTTGGCATCTGTCACAGGGACCCTTAAAATTTTACCAATTGCCCACATAATACTATGGCTTATAATAAACTATTCTCTAACAATAAAAATACCCTTGAATTTCCAGAGACCATTTCTTAATAATAATATTTTATTATTTTATTGTTCTTTAGAATTTGAGCTGCCAATATCATTTTATGTCTCTACCCATAACATATATTTGTCTGCAGATTTCTGGTTCATTTTTGCTTCATTCTTTTATTTAACATTTGTTTTTGGAAATTGGTTATAGTACCATATGAGCTGAATAAGATGAATCATGAAATTCCTCTTCTTTATCTGGGCCTTGGAAGATACTGAAGAGCAAATAGATATGTCTTCTTAAAAGCTTATACAAAATCATTTCTGAAATGTCTTGGATCTTGAAACTAGTTGAGTTGTTTCCTTTACCAGTATTAAAAAATCAAATTTCAAAACAAAAAGTTGATTATTCTGCCAAATATTTAAATTTCACAAGCATGATTTCATGTATATAGTTAATCTGAAAAGAATTCTTCATGCCTGTGGCTATTTCCTTTCACATGCATAATATTGTGAATTACCACTCTCCCACATTTTCCAATGAATATCTTTTTATTTTTTTTAAACAGAGAGAAAGGGAGAGGGAGAGATAGAGATAAAGAGAAAGAGAGAACCAACTTTATTTTTACATCTGTTTTTTGTTTTTATGACACTAAGTTGTGTCTGTGGTTCTGGGGTTTGAACCCGGGTCCTCAAGCGTAACAGGCAACTACTATAACAACTGAGCCAGGGGTCCAGCCCCCAATGACTATCTTTTGAAGTTTTATCTGCTTCACTAAAGTTTTTAATAACTAGCTTAAGATATTCTTTCACTTTCTCTTTTTTTTTACTTATTATATTGTAATCTTTATAACTGCTTTCTACTAATGTTATGGACATTATTTTAATGTAATTTTGCTATCTCTGTATAAAAACTGTGGAAGGCTTTGCAGCTTAAAACATCATCCATTTACTAGGTCTCTGTGGGTCAGAAGTTTAGGATTGTTGGGTTTTCCCTCCTAGGATATCATAAGGCTAAACATAAGATGTTGGTCAAACTATCTTCTGCTGGAGGTCTGAGGAAAATTCTGCTTCCAAGAATTGGAATTGTTTGCAGCATTCAAGTCCCTGTTATTATAAATCTGAGGTTCCTTTGTCCTCTTTGGTTGTCACTCATTAGCTTCTCCTAGCTTCTAGGGCCCACCTTCATTGCTTGTCCCCTCCATCTTCATGCCTGCAACAATGAGTTCAATTTTCCCAGGGACTTGGATTTCTGATCTCTAGTGTCTGACTTCTAGATCCAGATTGGGCCACATGCAAATCCCTGTTTCCTTTTGTAAGGTCAAAGGTCTTGGGACCTTAACTACATTTGTGAAATGCTTCACAGTATCATCTAAATTGATATTTGAATATGACAATAGGTATGTGTGCACCAGAGGGTAAGATCATGGGAGTTTTATAGAATTTTATAGAACATATCCCTATGATTATTTTATTCATTTTTTTTTGTTTTTACTGTTTTTCAGCTAGATTTTCTGAAGTACAGTATTTTTCTCTGTTTTGTACTTTTTTTATGTGTTCTGACTTGAGAAGTTCATATCCTCTTTGACTCAAGAATTTTGTAGATTACTATTTTTGGTTCCTATAAGGTTAAATATATTCTTGAAGTAATACTTTCATTATTAAAGTAAATTTTTATTTCACTGAAATAAGATAATCAAATTGGTATGATTTGTTCTTTTTCTTTTGAGACCCAGGATATGATCAATATTTATAAAAGCCTTATGAATATTTTCAAATGTGCATATTTTCTGCCTAAGAGCTAACATATTTATTATATTATTCAACATCTCAATGTTTTCATTTGATTTCTGATTATTTTATCATTATAGTGAAAGTTTCAAAAATAATTATGTTCTCCCATTTGTCTTTATTATTTTGAATTGTTTCCTTAATATATTTCTGTGATATGTTCTTTGTCTCAAATGTTTTTGATAATCCTTACAAACACCTGACAAGGTGGTAAACAGTTCCTGTACAGATTATCATGACAGTACCACGTCAGTGGGACAATTTCTAATGCTATTTTTATAATATTAGTATTGCCACTTGAGTTACTCAAATTTCTCCAGAGACAAAGACAAATATACAACAAGAAAGAGAGGGAAGAAGAAAGAGGTGGAGGGGGAGGAGGAGGAGGATGACAGGAAGTAGGAGATATAGATATTTATAACTATATCCATACACACAAATAGACAATCAGATATAGATATACACATACAGACAGAGAGAAACAAGAGAACAAAAGGCAATTTTGGGAACACTGGAAAATAAAGGATGGAGGCTGAAAAATCCCACGACAAGTGGTTTGAAACCTGTAGATCCTGGGATACTACTTTTGTGGCTCAGTCCTATTGCAAAGCTTTGGAACAGGAAAACTGATGGTGTAACATTCAGCCCAATACTGGGAACCAAAACTGTGTTAAGTCCTGGAGTCTAAGGGCCAATGAGCCTGCAGTTCTGATGGTCAAAAGCAGGAGAGGAAGAATGTATCCTAGTTCCCTGAGATGGATACATCCCCTTTTCATGTTTCCAGAATCTTCAGACTGACATCTATATAATGGATCCTAAAAAAAAAAAAAAAAACTTTCACTTTTCCTGACTGCAAGAATAGGTGTGCTTATAATGAAGTTGTTATCAGCTTGATCAGGCTTAATACCCTTGGTTATAAATAATGTGGAAAGCTTTCCCCTATCATTAAATTAAGTTCAAAGTTAACACTTATATATATATATATATAATGAATAAAAATATAATGCTTTAAATTTTGTGCAAGAGTAGAATAATGTCAATAAACTTTTTCTCTATACAAATGTTCATACAAAGCACTAGAGGACATAAGTAAATAATCACATATTTAAACCATTATGTAAAATCATGATGAATCTAGAGGTACAAATGAAGGTTGTATAAACTCCAGAAACACATGGGTTTATTCTATTTAGTTTGTTACTCTTGCCTCTGTGCCTGGAGCTATACCTAACACATAGTGTGAACTTAGTAAATAATTTATAAGCTGATTGAAAGAGTGAACCCAATTGTTTTGTATCCATTGATACAACACCAGAAGCATTGTTTTCAGTGATAAGATTTTCCAAAATATCGACTGACTTTTGCTGTGGTTCAATTTCAAGTTAAAATTTTCCTCGTTGGTATAGTGAAATATTATTACAGATTCAATTCTTATTGTTTAAGTACCAATACCTAAATTTTATGAAAGCAAAAGAATTTCTTTAAGATAGCATAATATTAAATACTTTACTTCTATTAGTAGTAACAATGAGTTCCCAATAACTGATCACCTATCATGTACCTGATAGTAGAGATTGTACTTGTACATCTGTGTATCCTCATCTTTGGAAAGGCATTTGCTAAATAATTTTTGAATGAGTGAATTATTGCAATTATTCTGCTCTATTATTCTTTTGACATTTTTTAAATTGTATTTTTGTTTGCTATGTCTAAGGCATGAAATGATTGCTATGTTCTATCACTGACATCTGCTATTTGAAATAACTGAGCAGAATTATCCCGTTCCTTTATCAAAATATATTATTTTGCTCATATATTCATGATCATATTTAAGTCTGTATTAGGAGAATAGTGAAATTACAGAGCAGGCATATTTGTTAAACTATGTTACTCCTATGCTAAAGAAAGGGTTTAGGTGCAAAGGGAATGGGCCCTGGCTCCCTCCAATGGGAACAACTGAGTGGATGCACTTGAATGTTGAATCCCCTGTTACACTGGAATCCTTCAAGTTTGCAGACATGGTTTACATCCCTTTCTAAAGAATATTGTCCTTCCTCTGCATAGAGAGTTCTTGCAGAAACCCCAAAGAAGACAGATGATTCCCAAGCTGAAAATTGACAACTGAAGATTTCTTTCCACTCCCTCTAATCTATTTTAGACTAAGAGATACTTCAAAGTTTACTAACTCCTGGACCTCTTTGAGGAGGAAAGAGATCACCCTACCCCACTAAAAAATACATACATTTTTTGCAAATACATACTGAGAATTCCTCGAATGGATTTTGAGAGCACTAGCTGAATGCAAGGAATGTATTGGGTGGCACACCAAATAGAAGGCTGTGCATGGGAGAGTTTAAAAATATGGTGAATAAGCTAATGACTGCATTAGACATATGGAAAAGACACCTGGGACTTGTCCTACTGAGATGGCTCCTTAAAGCTTGGAAAAAATATTGGCCTCCAGTAAACTGATGTAGATGCTGGAATTCCTTCCACCAAATAACGAGGAAAAGCTCAAGGTGTTTAGAAAGATGGACATGCTGGGTTGAGTTATTCACGGTCTGACCCATTTTCCCAAAGAGAGCTCAGAGGACTCTCCATTCAGTAATTTGATAAGAGATGAGTTCATGAGGACAGTACCAACACTGTGTCCTTTTGAAGCCAGCGTCTGTGGAAAGTAGACTTCTTTGCATTAGATCCCCTAAAGTCCATGAGGAACTATAGGATTCTGGCCTACTTGAGGCCCCAGGTGAATGAGAAACATTAGGGTCAGAGTATATGTACTCACCAAAATGTAGCACAACTGGAGTGGTAAATAGCATGCATTTTGGCAATATGTAGTTATTTATAATTTATAAATAAATTTAACAGATTCACATCTATTATTGTAAAATTTACCATACTTGGGCATTTAAAAATATTTATATATTTTGTGTTTGTGAAAAAGAAATCAGTTCTAGTTATAGAGAACACTTATCAAAGAAAACATAACAAAAACAAATTATCATCATGTGCTGGAAAGGTGAGCATTAATTTTATAATATAAATATCTAAAGTGAATAGTCAATATCCATCTTTCCTTTCCAGATCAAACCTTTTTCAACTTTATTTTTATCTTAAAATCCTTCTCTCTTTAAAATGTTTCTTTGTGACAGTTTATGTTCTCTTTGATATTAAAAGCATTGTGTAAGCATGAAAGTTTGTGGATGTGGATATTGCCATTGTTCACTAATAGAAGCAAATTAGGGCACATTCTAGTAAGTAATGCAAATAATGAGCCATCCCAGGCCCTTTTGGGGTGTTTCTTGCCTGGGAGCCACTTTATGCCAAGAGAACTGATTTCTTGGCATTTTAGCTTTAAATGTTCCCCATCCTGCTTAAGTGGCTGTATTTAAATGAAGTTTAAGTACTCTAGAACTTGTGGAAGCATTAGCAGTCAAATGGGCCGGTGCTTTCCATTTGTCACTGTGTGTATCTGGGTACTACACGGCCTGTGTGTCGTTATGTGTGAATCCCAAGTGTGTATTCCAGGCCTCTTTTCAGGGCATAACAAGGCATTTGTTTTAGCAAGTGTAGTTAATATTTTAGCTGGTTAATAATTTTTTTGGTTGAATCCTCTGTTAAAGAGAAGTGACTTTTTCTATTATAAAATTAATATATATTTATTTTGCAAAATGTGCAAAAAATATTGGGTTTAAAAATACTATCCATAGTTTCACTCCCTGATAGTAATCCAATAGTATTTTTAATAAGAAATTTATTTGTTGAACAATCAAACATGCTTCCAAAGTAACTATATATATATATATATATATATATACACATATGTATATATATTCTGAAAATTAGATTTACCTCCTAGAGTAATTACCCACCTTTTTCCCTCCCCCCCACCTCCTCCTTCCCAATACATCTCTACTAATACCTTAGGTTGTATGTCACTACACTTGTTCAGGGTTTAATACATGAGAGTTCACCACCTTTCACAATGGTATTTACACTCACTTTTCTGGTTGTTATATCTACATGTTTGCTTTTTATAGTGGTTATTCAACTTTTTCTTTTCACTTATGAAAATAGCAGATAGATGATAGATGATATATAGATAGATGATACATAGATAATAAATAGATGATAAATAGATAAGTGTAGATATATGGAGAGAGAGATAAGGAGAGTTACTATAAGAAATTGGCTTATATAATGGAGAATAAGAGATCCCATCAGTTGCTCACTGCAAATTGATGACAGGAAAGTGAGTGGTATGGTGTTAGTCTGAGTCCAAGTCCAAGAGCAGGAGATGACAGATGTCCCAATTCAACCAATAAATGGAGACAGAATTTCTTCCTCTTTCACCTTGCTCTAACCACTGCAGATCTGTTGCTACCCACCCACCTTGGGAAGGGCAATCTGTTATACTCAGTCTACTGAATCAAATGCTAATCACATTCAGAAACACCTTCACAGACCCCAAAATAATATTTAACCAAACCTCTGTGCATCCTGTCAATTTGATAAACAAAATTAACCATTGTTCCCATTCTCATTATTTAGAATAATTCTGTCATACATATTTGGGCCTATTTTATCTTTCTGTTTTTGTTTAAGATTTTATGATTAATTTCTTATATTTCTACAAATCCAATTATCAGATCAAATTGTATAAGTATTTTAAAATTTCATAATTATATAAAATTATTTCTGAGTTAATTTTAATCACATTTTTATAACCAAAAGTTTATCATTATGTACTATAATTTTATATTACATTTATATTACATTTATATAAAATAAAAATGCACATTTCATTTCATTTTTGAACATTGATAAGGTAGAATATTTTCATTTAGCTCATTAACCATTTGTATGTTCTCTTTTCTTAAGCATCAAATCATTCATATCCATTGATGAGCAACCTAGAGGGAAAATAGGACTTTTTAAATTGATTTATGAAATCTTCATTTATTAATATTGATACTACTAATAACATTGATATTGTGTGATAATGTGAACTTTTAAATGTATTATTTGACTCTTTTTAATGTAATTCTCACTATACATACCACAAATTCATTTTTATTGTAATATGATATTTAAATTAATAAAATATTATTATATCAATTAATTTAATGATTTTTTATTTTTTATTTCTTCCTGAATTCATCTATGGATTTTTGCTTTTATATCTTAGTTTTGTCAAATATATTCTTTGATGTTATCTATATCTGCTAGTACCATGTTGTTAAATATTACATGTTTGTAGCTTAATTAATTTCTAATAGGTCTTGCTCCTCCCTTTTCATTGGAAATTAGCTTTCCTCATATGTTTTTAACATGTAAAATTAAAAAAATTCAATTTCAAGTTTCCCTAAAATAT
The DNA here is from genome assembly GCA_004027875.1 of Aplodontia rufa. Taxonomy (NCBI): domain Eukaryota; kingdom Metazoa; phylum Chordata; class Mammalia; order Rodentia; family Aplodontiidae; genus Aplodontia; species Aplodontia rufa. The sequence goes on from PVKS010009715.1 coordinate 49,092, forward strand.
TTTTATTACAAATGAAATTACATTGAATATATAAAATAGTTGGGAATTGAAAAATATTTTCAATTTTTGTCCTTTTTAAAACCTGGTTTACTTTTTCAGCTTCTTCAGTCGTTTTCTCTGATGGTTTTCATCAAATAAACAACATGCATGTTTTGTGGATGTTATTTCTAGTTGTTTTGTGGATGCAAATGGATGTGAAATGTAGGCAAAATTGGGTGAAACAAAATTTGTTAAAAGCTGTGATCAAAATGCTGTCTATTTATAGTGGACCACATCAATAGTTGTGAAAATGTTTGAATTCTGGCAACATACCAGATTTCATTCCATCACTTTTCTCCTTCTGAACTACCGGATGAGTGTTCACAGTGCAAACATCAAAGACTCCCTTACAGATAGCACTGATCAAGAAATCCAGTTTCTTCCTAAATCCTAATGAGGTGCACTGAGGGATGTAGGGAAAGTTGTTTTACTTAATGACTCTCAAAGTCTGCAGAAAAACTTTGTGACTGACTTCTTGTCCCACAAATAAGCTCTTCCTTCTCATCTTATTCCCACCCTCTGCACCAATTAATCATCTGAATGTAATAACTCTTTTGTGTATTCTTTCTCTATATTCTTCCTGGGACACCTTGATTTAGGACAGTATCTCCTCTCTCCTTGGCCTGAGCAATAGTTTCCTCACATTTCCTCTTCTCTAGATTGGCACCACCATTATCCTTCCTTTATACTTCAGCAAAGGGAATCTTCCATGAAGCAAATAACTGGGCTGTCTTATTTTTTCCTCTTTAAACCCTTCGATGACTCCCCATTATCCTCAGAATAAAAGGTTTTCCATGTGCCTGGATAGCTATATAATATCTTACATATTAATCATCATGCTGTACTTTACATCCTACTAAGTAATCCTCAGTTTAACATAACCATTTGCATTGATACAAGAGTAATAGTGAAATGGAGTGAAAGAAAATGACCAATAATTAGGCATTAAAAAGCAAATTGGGAAGCCAGTCCCAGTGGTGAACTCTTACAGTCACAGCTATTCAGGAGGTTGAGGAAGAAAGATCTCAAATTGGAGGTCACCTTGCCTTGCATTAATTTAGCAAGACTCTGTCACAAAACAAAATAAATAAAATAATTGGATGTACCTTCGTGCCAGAGAGCTATCTTAGTATGTGAGAGGCCCTAGGTTCAATCCACAATACCACAACCTCATTCTCCTCCTCCTTCTCCTCCTCTTCCTCGTCCTCCTCCTCCTCATCATTCACATCATCATCATCAAATTGGAAAATACCATATAGTTTATACTAAAATCCAGTCCTCCACTCAAGGAGAGAGAAGAGTAAGAATATTACTGAGGTTGAGGATGGCTTGGAGAAAAAGGAGGAGAAGTTAGAAGTAAATACTAATGCCTTGAGAAGAGAGAATGAGCAGTGGCTGAGGGGTATGTTTGGTAGCCAGTCTAAGAGCACTGTGAGGTAAGTGGATTGGAGTCTCACCAATGGTGAAAGTTAAGCCAACATCTGATTTTTATGCTTATAATGACACTGGCCAGTCCTCTTTTTCTGCCTGCTATATTCTTCCATCAAGAGTCACCTAAATTTATTCAGGAAGATCTCTCTTTCCCCAAGACTTTGCTTTGCTTCATAAAAACCACTTGGAATGGTAAGTTTCCATTCCCTTTCAATGGTGTGATCCAAAATATTTAGAAGCTAAAGAAACAGAGGGCAAGGTATCTAGATTCCTGAAAAAGCTTTAGTATAAAGGAGAGCTTTCACACAATTGGAGGGACTTCACTAGGTTAAACTAATTCTGCAATTTGTACATGTATTTATTTCTCCAGTGTTTCCTGTTTCTGTAGCTTTCCATGCTTCCACCATAGTAAACTACTACAGTTACTCCAAGATACATCACATTATGTAAAGCTCCTTGACTTTACTAGTGCTCTTCCTTCTATGGAGAAACTTAAATATCTGCTCCATATAACTTCCCAGTACACATAATAATATTGCAAGACCTTATCATACACATGTAAATACCATAATTCAACAATATGTTTGGGTACTGCTTTCCACCCCATCAAAACCCACCCACCTCCACCTACCCCTGGCCCTCAATTTCTGAAGCTTATCCACATCTTTTTAGTCCACAACTAGTACATTTAGCAGAAGTTAAACAAGTGAATGAACAAATCTGTTCTTTCAATATTTGATAACCAGCTCAAAGCACAATTTCAGAGAATTTAAATATCCCTGAAATAGTCACCACAGTCTGTTGCTCCTCAGATAGTTCCCCAGACCTATCAATCTACCCAAACTCAATGTTTAACTTTCATTTATAATTCTGTGTCTCAAATATATGAAGTTTGCCAAACCTAGAATTACCTTACTGACCTAGCTCAAAGACCTCAAAACAATGTGATGCTGCTACAGAAGCAAATAAATGGCCTGTTGGTTGGTGAGCCAGGTGCCAAAATTAGATAAGTGGACAGTGGAGCTAAATACCCATCTACTGTCCAGGACTATCCCATTTACAAACCCACATGGAAAGGTAAAGTCAGAGCTTTATGCTGTGAGAATATTTTAGATTTGAGGAAATTCAGATTTTTCTAAAACCTATAAAACTGCTCTCTGGACTTTATACAAGCTGAATAAATATACTTTCAAACACAGTAATACCTTTATCTTCCTGTGCTTTTATAATTATCCAAAGCCATGTATGTATTGCTCAAATTATCTTTTACTGAAAGGTATTTTATTTACAGAGTTTTCATAACTTCAGATAATATTGCATTTACATTTCTGATGGACTATACTCCATGGCATGAAGACTGGTTTTATAATAGGTTCAAACAAAATTACTTCCATGATTACTACTTTCAGGGTCTTTAGCTACCCCACTGTGAACCACACACCCCTTTCTGTGGAGTAACTAATTATAGCAAAGGCATATTTCTAATTCAGATACTATCAAAATTGCAATTGTTGATGCTTCTAGACAGTAGAGAGGATTTGATTAACAAATGCCTAAAAGTTACTTTCTCATTTCTATGATTTTCTAGAAGAATTGAATTATTTTCTGTACTTGACCCCAAATTTAAGTGTTTTGGTTTAATCATCGTGACATTGCTAGTGAAAGGCTTTTAACCTTCAAACTCAGGAAGCTCTTTAATTCAACCTAAGTCAAGTTTATTGACCTTTAATGCTTAACATATTTGTTTTTTGTTTGTTTGCTTTTTAAGATAGAAATCTTATTTATATTTTTATCTTAATATGTTTCCAGGGGGGATCCCACAAATCTAAATTTTTGCTTTTTAATCATTCAAGGCTATATATTTCACAGATCTACAGTTTGAGCAATGGTAGAATAATATATAAAGGATGACTTACTTTTGAATTACTATTAAGTCATTGTTAAAAAATATTTGTGCATGCCTACCATTAAAAACATAATGTGAAAGATTGGTGTACCTTGAGTGAGACTATATCTGTAAAGCATTGAACTCTCTAAATCAAAGTAAAGTAAGATTTAATTTTACAATGTTATTTTTATATAATGAAAAGCAAAAAAATATAATTTCCCTTAATTTTTTAATGTTTTATCATGCATCCTTCAATTACGTAGGAAAAGTACAGATATTGACCTAATCAAATATATAGGATTTGTATGCATCATCTGTAATATTTCAAAGGCTTTTTCTATCAGTATGTAGAATCTCATTTTTCTGGGTCAAGCACTAAGACAGATTTTGTAATTGAGTTGAACAAAACGACTTCCATGGCAACTACTTCCAGGGTTTATAGCTGAAATGAAGGTGTAGTCTTCCTCTCATTACTATTGCTAAGATAGTGTACATGACAGCTGCAGGGAAAGAGGTGAAATTCCAGGGGAAAAATGATGAGACTTCAGTGACAGAGAAGAGTTTCAAGAGTGTTCTAAGGTGCAGCCCAAAGGCTGTAGAGCAACCTAATGATATTAAATGTTAAAGTGAAATGATTTAGGAGACTTTATGAGACATATCTACAAAGCAATGCCTTCAGGAATATTTATTTAGTTATTTAGTTAATTTAATTATGTACAATACTGAACATTGTAGAGAAAATACAATATTGCCTTTTCAAATACATATTTTAAAAAGTTAGGGAGTAGCTAAACTGAGTATTTATCATGACACTACAGCCTGTAGCATGTAGCATGTAGGTAATTGCATGGCACATGCTATCCCCTTCCATAGATAAGTGCAGCAGGACAAAGGAAGAAGGTTGGGTTGTCCCATTTTTCCTGAGGTATTCAGGTCAAGGTTGCACAGAGGCTTGAAATAAATGGAGTATTTCATGGTGTGGCCGGGAGGACATGTGGGGGAAATGTGGTGTTGACTAAGAGCCATTATGCAAAGGTACACTGTCTGGAAAAGCACAAAGTGTACAGAAGGGTTCCAGCACCATTTGGTTTAACTTTACCATTTCTCTTTAATCACCAATTTTCCTACCATACTTCCAAAACACATTAAGAGATCTTACATGGACACCATAACAAGGTAAATTTTGGTGTTAAAATAAGAGCCTCTAAGGTAGTGCATATGGGAGATTTGATACAGAGTGCTTTGAACATATTTTGGTTATTAGAACATTCTTTGATAGAACTCATCACTCAAAACTGATTGTTTTTCTTGTACAGAAGCCAGTTAACTGCAGTTATCTTTTCAGTCAATTAATGTCCACATGCCTGCCAGGTTTCACCATACATACCTTGTACCCTCCATGAAACTAATTCCCCAACTGTTTAGGAAATTCAAAAGGAGCTCCTAAATATTTCACACATTGCTTTTGGTAATAAATTATCCAACATATTTCAACCAGGTCAGACTCCACAGCTATAGATTTTAAAGACTGTGACTTAGCTCTTGACAAGAGAAATTCAAAACTATTCAGAACCAAACCCTGAGAAAAAGACAAAGGATGAAAAGAAAACAGATGAAGTAATGCAATAGCCAGCTGAGGACAGAGTGGTGCCAAGAAACTGTGATACAGCAGCATGAAGCAAAGTGGCTTCATTAATACACTGCAAAGTACCAGAATGCTGCACAAGACAACACTTAGCTTCCAAACCAAACGCAACTAGAGTTTACCACTGTTGACGTTAAGGAGCAGCTGCCTAATTGCTAGAAAGCAGATACTCGAGCAGTTGTTGAGATTTACAAATGCAAATAAGCTTCATCACAAATGGATCTGTATCACAGCTACTATAGCTCTGCTTGAGTTACACAATGATTGTGATATTTAGCCATCATACTAATTGAACTCTACGAAGTAATTAGTAGCAAACAGGTATATAAATAGCAGCAAACAGGTATACAAAGAGCAGCTACTGAGAAGATAGTAGAATCACAAATTTTAAAAATGTAAAGAGCTTTATTATCATGTTTTCATTTCCCAATTTAAAAATCAGTTTAATCTATTTCCAACAATTTATTTTAGAGTGATAATCCTTCATCACCAAAAATCTTTATCTTATGAATATTTACTCAGCACCTTCTATGTTAGGTGTTTATCATGTAAAACATTTAAAGAAAAATGTCCTACAGTTATTCCTTTGTTCATAATACTAATGATACTAAAATAATTTGTAGGATAAAGGAGTTTAGGAAGAAATGCTAGATTTTTTACTCATAACTCTATAACTTTGTTGAATATGAACGTGAAGAGATAATATTACATTATTCCATTCTCCCAAAAGAAACCATCTAAAAATAGTGGTGTGTTCTGGCTAGAAGAAATATCATTGTTGACACTATAGCTACTGTGGATTATCAATTTTCAAAGAATTCTAATGCCCAAGACACATTATAAATAATATTCATGATGTATTGAACCTGATCTATTTTGTCTCTGTGAGTTAAAAAGATATTACAAATTTTGGTCACAAAGACCACCAATTTTTATTTAACATTCAACCAATTTTCAATATATTTAACTTTCTCTTATTGCATGATCAAAACTGTATATGGAGAAGGAGCTTTGAAGGTACATTCTTTTATTTTTTGAGGAAAAATCTAACCGGGAGAAGGACGAGTGCAAGGCACAAAACGTTTTGGCAAGTGTCATAAGAGCAGTTTTAGGGATCAAAGGAGTTCAGTAAAGGGTTTCCAAAGAATACTTTTTGTTGTTGTTGTTGTTTGTTTTTTTTTAGCTGAATCCACCCCACAAAACAGGGCTTGAGATAAGGATTCAAATATAATCATTGTGAAAAACATTGAATAAGTTTATTTCAAAGAGGATCTCAGGGAACACCAGTAGGAGAGTGAGGAAGTAAGTCAGGTAAGGATAGAGTTGATTAAAGATATATTATCAAGAAACTCCCACCTGGGTATCTGAGGCTTAATGCAACTGGGATCTGGGAAATGTTACAAGTCTCAGATTTATCTCATCTAGGAACAGAATAAAGTTATAATACGTATATGCCAATAATCAATATTCTTTGGTTGAGGTCCTCTCATGGGTGTGTTAATGTCCTACACTCATAGTTTGCCGAGGAATAGAAAGTCCATAGGGGGAAAAATGCATTTGGGTGTAGGTAAATGAATAAGGTTCAGGCACTGACATTAGATCTTCACTGATCTCTTTTGAAAGATATACTCCTATAGAGTTTATTTTACATTCCGCCAAAATAGATTGACTTCTATTTTATTTTTCTGCTCAGCATGTCTCATATCTCACTTTCCATTGTACCTTATGTTGTGAGGGCATCACTAAAATTATTTATTTATGTATAATCTTCACTTACTGTTTTCCTTTTTCACACTAACACTGGTTAAATCTAAACTCTCCTATTTTGCATCAAAACTCAGCATGGACTGTGGCTCAAGAAAAATACCCAGCTCTTCTGCTTGCTCTCAGATAAATCCATGACCACAAAATTAATGTCAGCCCTGAGCACTACGTAACTATCTCCTTACTGACCCCATTCTCTACTCTCAAACTTGACTAATTCTTAAAGGCTCAATGATCAACTTCAATAACCATGACTCAGCTGCTATTCTTGCCTCTTATCTTACAAAATGAAACAAAACAAAAAACTACAAGTAACAGGATGCAAAAATGAAAAAAATGTATATTTTCTTATCACTACCAAATCTACCCTAGTACCTCTCTATATATCAATAAACTTTATCTTCCCATCTGTAACAACTGATGAATTTTCTCCTTTGCTGCATCCAAACCTTCTGATTATATAATTAAACACTTCCTCTTTTATTAACTCCAAAACCTTACTCATAGCTAGGTACTGTGGCAGACACCTGCAATTCCAGTTACAAAGGATGGTGAGGCAGGAGGATCACAAATTTAAGGATAAACTTGGCAACTTAGTGAGATCTTATCTCAAGAGCATCTGCCTAGTATGCACAGGCCCTGGGTTCAATCTTCAGAAAGAAAAAAGAAGAAATAAAAGAAAAAATATATTATTAGAGTTATCCATCTTTCCTAGAACACATTCATATTCCTACCTCTGTAGGAGTAGTGCCATCAGCATTTGAACATATTTGAGGAAATACTATAGTAATGTGAACTTTGGTATCTAAATAGCAAATTAAATCACATTCAAAAAGAATGATAATAATGTCTGCCTCTCTGGATTATTGTTAACATTAAATGAAATGAAGCCTAAAAACCCCTTAAAATATTTGACATTGATTCGTAATTCATTACCAATATTTGATTACATAGCCAAATGCAATAAAGCGAATATATTATCTTTTTTCAACCATTGCTTGGTTCACACTTTCATTCAGAGACAGATCTATCTGGATTTCACATTCTCCAGCGAGAAGTTGAGTCTGTTCTTCCTTCTGAACAGGGATGGATCTTTATGACTGTTTTAACTCTTATAGAATGTGGCAAAAGCAAACCTATACGACTTCTAAGACTATGTGATAGACTGATATTAAGCCCACTGGATTGCTCTCTTTGCTGTCTCTAAAAATGAATATTTTTGGAACTGAGCCAAGGCTCAGGTTATGTGGACTGGCTTATGTTGAGAGAAACTGAGGCTTCCACCCCTCAGTCATGGCTGAGCTTTCTGGCTGCCAGCCTTCCTGCTCATCAGCTATGTGGATGAAGTATCGTGGAAGCAGGTCCTCCACTTTCAGATGAGCCTTCACTTCTGGTGGTGTATATCTGTATTTTTATATAATGGTTCAACCCAACATTTTAAAGATATTTTTACATAGAGTAATACTGTCAGCTTAGACTTTAAAAGCAGAAATACTACAAAATGATAGGGGCCTTTGGACTTCCAGATTTCTATAAACAGAAAGCAAGCTGGTAAACCACACTACTGTAAACTTGGTCTTCCTGTTCTGGAAGGGGAAGAATGATTCAGAAAGCAGATCTAAGAAAATGAAGAACATACCTGGGAGTCATGGGAGCTAGTCCCAGGTTGAAGACCAGACCTAGTCATGGAAGTGGCAACCAGTACCCAACTGGGTTACAGAACTGGCGTGGACAAATGTCTGCTGTGTCCTTGCCGCTTCCTGCTTATGAATGGGAGCCAGTATCCAATGTCAATCCTCCCACTGTTGATGTATAGTTGGGGGAAGATAAATTACCTCCTTATTTCATAGAATTTCCAAGATTGAGTGGAATGGTTATTTAAGGCACTCTATCCCAGACCTCTTCTGTCCATAGACATGAGATCCTGGACTTCCAGCCTGAAGCTGATGCCATAATAAATGGTATTTCCATGGGGTCCTTGGGAGGGATGAGTGTACTTTGCATGTGAGGATAATGTAAACAAGTTTAACCAAAGGGAAGCCCAGAAATGTTTTAAAAACGTGTGGAATTTTTTTGACACTGTCTCTCTCATGAGATAATGTATGAAACTATCTGGTTCTTGAAACTGTGAGACTTGGTGACTTGCCTGTACAACATATTGTAATGGAGGTGACCCAGAGTGACTTCTGAGGGCAGGCAGCTTTGGTGTCTCTTAGGACACTTACAGTGATCTTCAGGCACCATACAAGAAAACTGGCTACCCTAAGTAGCCAGAAAGAGAGAGACAGGAAAAAGCAAGGGTCTGCCTGACTGTAGTCGCATGAGTGACCACAAATGAGAACGTCCTAGATGAATCCTATCAATCCTCAAATATCAAGAGCGAACTCCAGGAGTAATACTGCCATAAGCCACTTGTATTAGTTTTTTTGGGATGGTATAACAAATAGTGCATGGTGTAAACAAAATCAATTTATTTTCTCACAGCTCTAGAGGCTAGAAGTCTAAAGTCCAGGTACTGGCCAGGCTGATATCTCCAAAGGCCTCAGCTTAGCTTGTAGTTTGCCATTTTTCCTTCGCCTTCATATGGCCATTGCTCAGCATGTGTGTCTTTACCAGTCTTATTGTATTAGGGCCAACCCAAATAATCTCATGTTAACTTTACTACATTTTTAAAAAGGCTCTCTCCAAATGCAGTCACACTCTGAGGCATAGGGATTTTAGGACTTCCACATATGAACTTGAGGTGAGGTTCTGTTTTGCAGTTCCTTCTTACATGCCATAGATAAATGCATTAGCACCTCATTTTCTATTCCTATCTGAAACTGTTTACCTAGCACTGTTTTGACTCACTTTTCAACTATTTGCAATATAAGATATTAATTTTCATTTCTATGGCATCATTCACAGCACAAATTTCACAACCTGGCACACAGTAGCTACTCAGTGAGTGTTTGATGATGAAATTCCTCAGAGAAGACTACTTCATACTTTCTATGTCCTTTGTCAACATGCAGCTCCCATAGACCTATCTACTGTCCTCTGTTCTATGGTGCAGGAGTCTCTATCTACCCCTCCCTTTTTTTTTTTTTTTTTCTTTTCCAGTGGCTTCTCAACCTGGTATTCAAGATCCTCTGACTTAACAACTCCACTCAAATTTCTCATTTCTCACTTTGGAGTGCCTTCATTTTCTCTATTCTTGATTAGGATAAACTGATGAATGAGCAGAGGCTGATGTCCTTTTGGGCATGGTTCTTATTCTCCCCTACAGTCTCAGAGGCCTGATTGTTCTGATCAATGTTTTTGCTCATTTTGCACTTCGACACTCATTTTACTCCGTAACGCCTATGTGAACTTTCCTATCCTGGTTCTCAGGTGGTGCTCTGAAGTGGGGATGCCTCATGCTCCAATTTGCACTCCCTCAAGCCCTTAAGTGCATGATAAATGATGACATTGATTCAAAACTAACTTCAGTCCTCTTTCCTTATGGATATTAAGTATATTAATTTCAAAGGGTTTTCTTGTCAGTATAACTCATAAGGGTAAATAGATGTAGATGGAAATGTTTACAAGAACTATAATTAAGCATAATAGGTTTTCTTTGACTTTCACAAAAAAGCTGATTTGCCTGTATATAATTTAAAATTCATTGAAACCTTAACTTTGAGATATGAGATCATTGATTTGGTTATTTGGGCTATTGTGCTAGTTATTTCTTCTTATATTCTATCAGTCATTATGATGCATGCTAAGCTCTTCCAATCTTATTCATAAATTGTGTTTTCAATTAGTGAACTACTTTTCTCAGTGGTTGTCTCTTATCATATATGCGTCTTCAAATTCAATCAATACTTTGATTCTTCTCAACTCTCTCCAAACGCCTCTTTCCAATCTCTGAATACTACTTATTGTGTTTATAAAAATGTGATATGCATTCCACTATACTAATGAAATATATTTTTTCAATATGGTGTTCTTTGAAAAACCACTAGATTGGCAAATATAGTGTTGATCTGTCTAATTTAACAAAGAGCTGGATGAATTATCAAATAACTATTTCACCCACCAATATCTAAATACATCCTTCACTTAAAACAATGGAGATTTCTTTTACTAACACAAATATTTCATGTAATTAAGTGAAACATTTATATATATAGTCATCCTTTGTTATCCCAAGAGATTAGTTCTAGGACCCCACTGAACAGACACCAAACACCTAAGATGCTCTAGTTCCTTACATAGAACAGAGCAATATTTGCATATATCCTACATACATCCTCCAAAATACTTTAAATCATCTCTAGATTACTTATAATATCTACTATAATGTAAATTCTATGTCAATACCTGTTATTCCACATTATTGAGGGAATAATGAAAAGAAAAACATGTCTGTGTGTGCTTAGTACAGTCATGTTTTTTTTTCTTTCATAAATCATTGAATGTAGAATCCATGGATACAAAGGGCTAATTATGTAGATACTGACTACAGAAGAATATCTTGGAGATTTTTCCACAAAATTGTTCTGTTTCACAATTGTTCTTGTCTTGTGATTTTATTACTGTATAATTAGGATGTTCTAAATGTTACTTCTGAAAAATAAATAAGGAGATGAGTTGTTGAAGGGTTATTCTTCCACAGCTTCATGCCTTGCCTAGAATTCAATGATGTCACCTTGTAGAGTCATAGAGCGACCTTCAAGTAATGATCAAAATACTTATTTAAGCAACATTTTTGTACCTTATGTTAGCATATCACTTTAGAATATTTCTTCAGATTTTATAACGGTTAGTGACTTTTTTTAGCCATGTTTTATTAAAGCATTTAAAATTTTTCTTTCCATTATTATTGAATGACGATTAATTCTTAATTCATTCCTCTGCATCTTCTGCAAAGTGTGGCTCCAAAAATATCATATATTCCAATGAACCTCAGTTTTACATTTATCAACCCAAGAATCATTAAATGAATTAACCTTTAAATTCCACCATCATTGAAAAGGAAAAGGTTAATTGAAATCAGTTTTAAACAAAATTAAAAATAAGATTCCAAAGCAATATTTCTTGCTTAAAGATTCAAATGGCACAGTAAACTGAGTAAAGTATACCTGTTGCTGGCCAAACACCTAAGACATAGAATAGGAAACACTGGCTAAATTATTGCCATGTTACATGATCAGGAGTCAACTAAAGTGCCCATAGACCTAGTTGGTTAGTCTGACTAATTTGGACTTTTATTTAAGTTCCAGAAAGTGTAGAATTCACTTAATTGGCACCCTGATGAATGGTTCTCTGATCTAATTGGTATAATTACCATGAGGCAGGCACACTGTAATATATTTAAATGACTCAAACCAATTGGCTCATGGAATCTTTTCTCCCTAAAGGGGATATTTATAGGCTTATTCATAGTAGTCTAATACTACATATCAATAACCAGCTCCAAATATTTTCTAGTACACTTCATCTCCACATCAATGGTTAATAAAGAGAATATTATAAGCGCTTTCTATGATTTTCATGCATTTCAAACAAGATTGAAACTTAGCAAACCAAGGCAGACTCTTTTCAATTAAAATTTGTCAGAGCTGACCTGAATGTATGTTGTTATTTACCAGGAGTTGAGTGATGAAATTTGAATAAATGATTATTCTCATCATATTCCAGAATATTTGAAGCTCTTATCTTAATATTTTCAATTATAATCCATCTATTGTCTTCTTTGATGCAAAGTATCATGAAGCAAAAGTTAAGAATTATTATGAAGGTAGTGTTTCTTCTTCCCTTCAACGAGAGATGGATGTTTTACTCATGAAAGTTATGAGGTGGAAAAAATAGATATAGCTATTCCATTTTGCTTTTCACTTTTGACATGATATAAATTTCAATGGAGACCTTAGAGATTCATAAGAAAGAAAATGAAAAACAAAGTCCTCAAAAAGTTTTTTTCTTCAGAAGAGCATCATTATTTTCAAGTTTCTCACAAACTTGTTTGTCCTATCTCCAGCATTTTGTTCTGCTGGTAAACTGAGAATTTTTTTCTAAGGTAGGTGTTAAAATGATGAAAGAACTGGGACCTTAAGTGAAGAAGCTAAAGAGTTTGCAGTGTTTCGTATATTGGCTTCCTGAATGGATTTGCTTGACTGCAGTTCAGTCCTTTGTGTGGTTCAATCTTTCCTCACCTATGACAAGTATTTTGTTTGAACAGCTTTAAATTCATTTCTGTAGAAAATAAAATTAAATATGATTTCTCTAATTATGTGGTGTTAATTTAAATGTTCATTTTATTTTTAAAATAAATTTGATTGTGTACATTTAAGCTGCATAACATGATGTTATAAGAGACACTTATAGTAAAATGATTACTGGAACAAAACTACATATATCCTTCAATGCATATATTTACCTTATTTTCTCTCTGTGGCAAGAACAGCTTCAATTTACTCATTTAGCAAGACTTCTGAATTCACTGTTTTTTAATTAGTTCAATATAATCTTACATATTGGAGGGAATCATTGTTACATATTCATTCATATGTAGATATTGACAAAGTAAGTTAAGCCCAATACTAGTCCAGGATCTCCCCACTTCGTCCATTCTCCACTCTAATGTCTCCTCTGTAATGCCTCCATGCTACAGATAAAAATGAGCATATACATGTATATTAAATTTGGAAATATCTGAGTTTCTTTGCCTGCCTGCATATAGTTTGAGTTCTCATGGGAGTCTAATGTACCCAGCGTATTGATAAATCCCCTTTTCCTCCCCTTCCTCCCATCTCCCTTCTCTCCTCACCTTCATAGCTGTGGTTCCTCCAGCTTATGTGAAATTTCAACATTGGTGGATTTATTAATTAAACTTAGCTAACTCTCATCCTATCTTAGGTTTTACTCTTGCTTCCTCATATGAAAGATAACATTTAGCCCTTTGGTCTCTGTGTTTGGGATATTTCACTCAGCATGAGTTTTCCCATTCTCATCCATTTAACTATTAATAACTATCATCCTTAAATTGTTTATTAGGTCTTCTGATATTTTCATCCATATTATT
>PVKS010009716.1:0-13436 GCA_004027875.1 Aplodontia rufa
AGTCTGGTGTGGTGGCACATGCCTAGAATCACAGCTACTCACTTGAGAGACTGAGGCAGGAGGACTGAGAGCTTGAGGCCAACATAGGAAGAACCCCTTCCCCACCCTGTCTTAAGAAGAAGAAAATCCACCACAATTTGGAAGAGAGTGAGCAATAAAACTCTGGGGTTTAATTAGCATAATCGTGGATTGACCAAAACATATGAGTACTTTCTATAAAAAACACTGTTGAGAAACAGGGGTAGTGGTGCCCATGGGCCTGAGCAAGGATCATGAAGATGGCAGCAGGGATGGTGATGGATTTCTGTCCTGCCTGGCAGCCAGTCTGCTCCAACTGGCACTGAAAGTCAGTCACTTTCTGGTGACTGAGATAATAATAGCAATAATGACAAAGGTAAAATACCAGCCTTCAAGTAAACTTGGAGCTGGGTCTAGACTTAGAATTAGTATTCAGCAACCTTCCTCAGAAGTTCCCAAAGTACTTGGGGAATGGGGAATCGCTCTCTCTCTCTCTCTTTCTCTTTTTAAACTGAATTCTTTCTAAACTGATTGAGGGAAGGACAAAGAGGACAAGCTGGTGAGAACTGGGAATTTGTGTTAAATGCCTACAATTTTCTTCCCAACCTGGTGGAACTTTTTGGCTTGCACACAGACAGGAAAACTGAAAGTTATTGCTCAATGTCATGGAACCAGAAAGCAGCAGAGCCAGTACTTAAATCCAGATTCTTTTGCCTACAAATCTACTCCTCTTGTGTGGTGACATTTGAGTAGGGGTTTTATAAGGGGAAAGGGGACTAAAGGCAGGGTACAGAGATGGGTGTAACTAAGCTTGCTAAGGCAGGAAAGATGACAAGACGCAGTATCTGGGAAAATAGGTCACATGATTTTCAATCCAGTGAAGCTGGTGATAGATTGCACAGAGGAAGTTACAACAGATAGGCCTGGCAAGGCAGTTTAGGGGCAACCCTGTGTGCGTGTGAAGGCAGAGCTTCTAGACCTTTCTTAATTTACTCTTCTGCCTTTTGATAAACACAAACATCTAATTTCCTCACTTATAATTATTTGAAATATAAAATACAGTAAATATTTTGGTAAAACAATCAGAGCAATGAACAATTTAAAATGTGAGATTTGCAATGACCGCATACTTAGCATTTAACATTTTAAATATTTAGTATTTAGCATTTTCTGTCTCAACTTCCCAGAGATAGAGCTGTGGAGTCAGGATGATCAGGAAGAGGCCATCGCACTCTGTACAAAAAAAGTGAGGCGGGAGAAGGAACAGATTCAAGAGCCACTTCAGAGGAAGAAGAGATAAAAGCTGTCATACGTGAGAACTATTAGATTATTGAGTCACCTTGGCTATTGAGGACCTTTGCCTGCAATCAGGAAGCTGCAGCATTCCAAACCTAGTCCAGAAGGTTGATTGTATATTTTTTATTTTTAAAGAGAGGGACAGTGAGAGAGAGATAGAGGGAGAGAGAAAGAGAATATCAATTTTATTTAGTTTTTCATCTGGTTTTCATTGCTCCGACACAGTTGTGTGTGTGGTGCTGGGGTTTGAACCCAGGTCCTCCCACACTCCAGGTAAGTGTCGTAACTGCTGAGCTACTGCTCCAGCCCTGGAGATTGATTCTAAGTTCAGGAATAATCAAAGGGAGGGAATTTCAGTCCTGATCAATACTGTGCTATTCATATCAATGGCTGTTTTGTATCGAAAAGAGGGAATCTGTAGCTACTCCTTTCTCCTTTAAAAGAACCGGATACTTTCTCAGATGCATATTGACCATGATGGTAGCTGCTAAAGCTTGGTGGCTTTTTACTGTTTCCAGGCACTGTACTCTGCAGCTATAAGCTCATCAGTCCTCACAACTCTGTGAGTTAGATGCTGTTATCATCCTCATCTACAGATGAGGGGAACAGACTTAGAAAGAAGCAACCTGTCTAAGGTTACACAGATGTAAGTGGTAGAGCTGCAAGTAGAACTCAGGTCTGTCTAGTATCAGTCACTCCCAAGTGTGCTAGGAATTACTCAAAGAGCTCCTGGACCTGCAGAGTGAGCTCTATTCTCCATGTCTTTGGAGCCTTAGATCAGAAAAATCCCAGTTTTAATCCAATGATAACCAACCTCAGAGTTGTGACATACGGCCCTAGAAATTAAAAGACAGATGCCATCTCTGAGACAGTTGAAATTTATTACCACTTAACTGGCAGCAGCTGAAATAGTGCAGTGGTAGAACAATGAATCCACATTTCTCTAGAAGAGGAAACTAAGCAAGAATGGAACAATCTATGACCATGGGAGGGGAGTAGGTAGAGAGTGTCCTGGGGTTAACCGCAATGCCACTACTTAAATTTTCCCAAGTTGGAAAAAAATGGACAAAGTTTTGCACCACCCAAAATGAAGTCAGACAAAGCCCATCATGTTTTAAATATGTGGTGATGCTTTCTTTAGAAAGGGTCCCTGAAGAGGACACAAGAAAGAACAGTTCTGCCTGCAGGCCCAGTCTAATGCTGGCTTTGACAGCTCCTGTGGGCTTCTATGTGTCTGTTTACTCTGAATAAATAATGGAACAACATTCTCACACAAGGCTTGCTAATGCTGCAGCCTTCTGAGATCCACGAGTTACCACAAAAAACCTTGTACTTTTTTGTACATGGAGATCTAGAACTCCCGCAAGGAGCTGTGTACCACATCACAACCTTCCATCTAGCTCACACCGGAAATCTTTGTGCCATTTGTCTTTCAGATTTTCTGTTGGTGGATTGGCTTTTTTGTTTTTATTTTGATTTTTTTGTGTTGCTTGATTGTTTTTTTCACTGTTGCATTTGGAAGAAGGGTTGGGAAAAAAAGAATATTTGATTTGCATAGATTCCTAGGGAAAAGGTTGACTCCTACCTCTGTCTTTGACCTGAATCTAGCTGTGCCATGCTGTTTCCAGAGATACCTATTGTCAGTTATTTGGGAGGCAGATGGGATTAGCAAGGGATTATTCTTTCTCACTGATAATGCAATGGGAACAACCATGAAAGAGCCAATAAAAAGGGCCAGTCTCCCCTCCTCAGGTGGGCTTCTCTAATTTCTTACCTTGTAGCTACTGCAGGATTTGGGAGTGGAATTAAATGCATCTCCCTCCTCTACTGACCTCTCCAGATCTGTTACCACTCATTACCATACTCAGCACTCTGGGTCCATAGGGAGCTTGTGCCTCCTCTCTCCCTCTCTCCCTCTCTGTCTTATTACTATACTCTTTGGGAACTGAGCTCTGCATTAATAGAATAAATCAAATGAGGAGAAAAACTAGAAAGAAAGAAAGAAAAAGCGGGCCTTCACTTTAACAGTGGTCAGACTTTGACTTGAAAATACATGCATTGAAATGTAGACTGGTTTCCAGTAATAGAGAATGCATAAATTGCATCCATTAAGTTAGGTACACATTTTTACAGTGACATACTTGTAGCCTTCCAAATGATTCTCTTTACTTAAATACTAAGGAAGGGAAGTTTTTAAAATAAGTTTCTTCACTTATCAACTGTTGTCTGCAGAACCACAAATGTGGAAAAGGTGGCTGTTAGCTTCCTCAGTGACTGCCTGCTGATGCTTCTGCTCACCTCCAGACGGAAAGCAACTGGAGGAGGCACAGGGTCTAACACTGCGGTGTACTAACAGCTTTGTTTGTGGGAGACACAATGGATGAATCTTCAGTGAATGAATAGATAGATGGATTAACAATAATGAGACCTGAAGAGTGAAGAACTAAGTTCAATAGGCCAGGTACAGTGGCGCATGCCTGTAATCCTAGTAGCTCAGAGGCTGACACAGTAGGACTGCAAGTTCAAAGTCAGCTTCAGCAACTTCACAAGACCCTGTCTGAAAATAAAAAATAATAAAAACTATGGCTGGGGATGTGGCTTAGTAGTTAAGTGCCCTTGAGTTCAATCCTCAGTACCAAAAGGAAAAAAAAAAGTATAATAGTAACAAATAAATATGCTGATTATTATTATGTGTATACACAATGGTGACATTCAGAGGAAAGCATACTCCTTTTACTATTTACATTTTTAAGAATGAATTATGAGGGCTAGAGGGGTGGCTCAGGGGTTTAGGCGCTTGCCTGGCATGCACTAGTACACGGGTTCAAACCCCAGCACCACACAACTAAGTGTCAGAGCAACGAAAGTCATATGGAAAACAAAATAAAAATTGATTTTCTCTATCTCTCTCTTTCTCTGACTCTCTCACTGTCCTTCTCTCTTTAAAAAAAAAAAGAATGATGACAGGAAGAGTGAAAGGGAAAGTACTTAGTGAAGCAGTGTGTAAGACTGATAAGCAATGGTGGTCAAAGGCAGGTTAATTTTTGGAGCTTCAAGTCAGTCATTTGCAAGGAGGATAAAAGTAAATCACCTAGAAAATATCAGATTCTTTCCTGCATCATCTCTTTTTCACTTAACCACTTTCTTTATGGAAGTTAGACATCCACAGGTACTACGCTAACCCTGTGAATTAATTGAGTTGTCAAGAGTCACCCCTTCAGGGTTAATCATTTATTCATTCATTTAATAAATATTTTGCCACCTATTGTAGGTCAGTATACTATCCTTGTGGAATAGAAAACAATTGTAGCACATGGCTCTTATTCTTAGCTTACTTATAACTTCCTCAGGGAGAAAAGATACAAGCATATGAAAAACTATGGTAAATAATAGTGGAAATAACAATATAAAAAAAAGACATCAGAAAATAATATCATCACAAACCTGAAGAAGGGCTCTATGCAGCCCCCTCCCTGTTTTGAGTACCATCACATACATAATTACTGCAGATGTCATATTCCTGTAACATCAACCTGTGTTCTGGCGAAGGCTGAATAGACCAAGAAGGAAAACTGACCAAATTGGACCAATCAGATCCTGGCACCTGTCCAAAATGGGCCAATCAGATCAACTTCAGAGAATTTGGAATTGGGTATAAGATTCCAGTTTACTTTGGTTGACCTCTTTTATAAAAGAGATGTAAATGTTGGTGATGGCAATTTTCTACCATGACGAAGCAAAGAAAATCAGTTGCATCGAGGAAAAAGAACGATGCTAATGTAAAGAGAGCTGCAAAGATAAGAGGAAAGAAGGCCTCTCAGGCTCCAATTCCTAGTTTCAGCAGTTCCAAGACTCAGTTCTCTCCCTGTCCTTGAAGCCCGTGAGGCATTTCTGTATCCACGTAAGGATGCACTGCTAATTGTTTCTGCTAAAAACAACCCCATCTTTAATAAGTTCATTTGATGTTGGACAGACCTGTGTCACTGGAAATGCAGGGATTTCTTGGATCAAGTTTGTGATGCTTTCCTAACCCTTTCCTCTTGCTGTACGTGTTTATTAGTACCTTCCTCTCATGTCATCTCGGAGTCTGGTCCTTCCAATTTCCCTCTTTCAGCCTCCAAAGTGCACAGGTGCTTCAACTGTTTTACCTTATGTAATCCTTATAATTATCCTCCTAAGAAGTAGATACTCTTATCCCAATTCCATGGATAAATTAACACACAAAGAGCAGTTTAGCCAGCATTACATGTCTAATCAGTGGTAGAGCCAAGAAATGAATTGAGGCAGGGTGACTCTTGAGTATATGTTCCAAACCACTAAACTACCTTACCTCTCTTTTGCTGGTATAACACAGGAAACATTCTTTTCCTCAATATTTTAAAACATTAGGTTGTTTCTGTTCTTTCCATCGTGTTATTTCATAAGGCTGCTGTCAGAGATGGGGGAGATGCCCACCATTTCTCTTCCTCTTGCTGGGCACAGTGGAATTCCGGCTTGCCTTCCGTTTCTTGCAGTTAAACTCGAGACATGTGTTGGATACTAACCAATGTAATTCGGGCAAAAAAAAGTGACATACGCTACTTGCAGGCCTGATATAAACTTCTCCTGGCAATTTCTTTGCTCTTTCTCCTTCCATGTAGATGTGGAGACCATATGCTGTGGACAGAAAAGGAAAAGCAATAAGGAACCTGAAGAGAACTACCCAAGACAGTCATCCAGCCCTTGAGACGGACATCAATCTTGTCAAACAGTTTGAGGTGGTTTGTTAGAGAAGATGTCAGCTTTTCCTTAACAATCCTCCTACTGAGTTCCAAAAGTTGGATGAGCAGTCACATGTTAGGCACTTTGGTACACACGCAAAGATTACTTTTCCAGAAGTGTGTGATCCCTTTTTTAAAAATAGAAATCTGATTTGTGCTGTTAGTGAAATTACTGATAATACTCCCAAGAGATACTCAGTCCAGTGCTTCTGTGGTTATTAGGAGCATAGTCCCAAGGAGGTATTTGTCACAGCCAATAGAGAAGAGTGCCTCTTCCCATGGAGCATTCCGTAGACTGTGGGGTCAGCCTTCTCCTGCTTATAGGGATAGAGACCAATCAGAGAGTCAAGCAGTCACTTTCAGGCCAGGATGCCTCAGGGCCTGGCTCCAACTTACATAGAGACTGCATTTAGTTGCTTTTCGACAGCAACTAAAAGGGATAGAAGTTTGTTTATCTGTTTTTAACTTATGCTGTGGCTATCCAGTACCTCTCTCTCCCCTCCTCCTCTCTCCCTCTCCCTCTTTGTCTTTCTCTCTCTTTTTCTCTGCTACCTGGGGATTGAAACCACAGGTGCTCTATTACTGAGTGACAGCCCAGCTCTTTTTTATCTTTTATCTTGAGACAGGATCCCACTAAATTGCCCAGGCTGGTCTCGTGTTTGCAATCCTCCTGCCTCAGTCTCCCTAGTTGCAAGGGTTATAGGTGTGTGACACCATGTCAGGCAGCCATTTAGTCTTTTTAAAGCCACTGTTGTAGGGACTTTCTCTATTTCTACAAGTTTCAAACGGGAGTCACAGTTACTCAAATGGAAAACTTCTAGCTTGGGAAAAGGAAGTGGATCTGATTAACAATGAATATATTTTGCAGGTCCACCTATGGGGCTATTGAATAAACCTAAGTTTCTTTATGCTAGAAAATCCAAATTAGAAGCTAATAAATTTCTTTGGGAAAACAGCCAAAAATATGCAGGGAAAGTTGCTAAATTTAATGTTAATTGCATCATTAACTCAAACGTCAAGGTTTACTTCAAATCAAATTTATGAACATAGGAAAATGGATTTGTCATACTTCTGAATGAGCTTAGCCATCTCCATATGATTTTGGTCAATTGTCATTTTATAAGTGCACCTGTTGCCTTTCTCAGTACAAAAGTCACTCTTCCCTACCATATGAGAATAAGGGAGAAATCGGGCTAAACCCATGCTTTTGTTCCATTTCTATAGTTTAAATTTAATGAACAAGAATACCTGACATTCCTTCAAAGTGCACTGGGCTGCCAAGATAGCACAACATTAAAATTCAAGGACACGAGCTACAAGAGTCATGCTCAAAATAATCTGTGATTGTTGATTTTCTATATTATTATTCATTCAACTATTATTTCCCAAGTGCCTTGATGTTCTAAAAATTAAGTGAGACAAACTTTGTATTGTCTGTTGAAGTCATTTATTTAGAATCTGCTATCACTACTGCTAGAGAAAGCCTGGCTTTAATATACTGCAAGGTGGAACTGAGAGTCTGGTGTATATTAGGTGCTCGATAAATGCTTGTTGAATTAATATGTGGGCTCATTTTGAAATCTGAGGAATCCTGTGAAAATGATAACACCAACATTGTTTCTGCTTTACGTCAGCCTGTGTTTCCATGAAAAGAAGTCATTTTCCTATTAAAATGGAAAGGAATGATTTCTGTAAATTATTCACTCAACATTTATTGAGTACTTATTTTGTGGACACAGTGTTGTACACCCTGGCAGAGAAATATTCACACTCTGACCTCCAATTTCCAACAGCAGCATAAAGGAACCCTTGCTTTGTTGACTAGGAGAGACAGATAATTATTCGGTTAAACACTGATACCTTTGAAAATGTCTCCTTTCCTTCACCCTCAATTATTCCAAGAGGGGAGAGAGGGAGGCAGCTGGCTGGTGTGGATTTCAGGGCCATAACAACCCTGATTTACTTAGTACATGGAATGAAACAAAGTGTTAACCAACATTTTCTTTGAGATGAGGTTGGGATGGATTAGCTGAGGGGAGGGCATCAGCAGAAGGAAAAGAGCCATTAATCACTGTCTGCAATAATCCAAGTTGAATATCTTATTGTTTAATTATTTTTAATCTTCTGGAAATACAGAATCACCCCAGGGTGTTTTCTTTTCTCACTCCCTCCTACAGAGAGTCTGTTTTGGGAGCTGAAGTCCTTCTGTGTATTCCTTGAACTGAATCCAAATTCATTACAGATACACTCTAAGTGGACATGGACGAGGAAGCTGGTGGGGAGGCTGGGGGAGAGGGAAAGAAAGAAAAGCTACCGAAAGTGGTCCAGGCTAGTTTGAAAAGTTGAAAGGTGATCTTTGATCTTCTCATGACTCATAAAGCACTTTATGACTCCTACCCCTTGGCCAAGAATTTTCAAACTCAACAAAAGGGCTTTTAGCTGAAATGCCATTTTAACCTAGCTTCACAAGGACTACTTATTTCAGTTTCTGTATTGACCAAGGAAATTCTTCACTTCTCACTAACTAATAGTTGAGCAGCTTGGTTGATTTCATGTCTATTTGCTAGGCCACGCACTCTGGCCAGGCATAGAATCAAGTGGATGAGGAAAAGAGCAGATGTCTTATTTAAGCACATGAACAGAATTTCCAGTAATAAAAAAGGAGAGATTTTCAAGGGACATCCAGAAACTGGGTGCAGTGGTGCACATCTGTAATCCCAGTGATTTGGGAGGCATAGGGAGGAGGCAGGAGTAGCACAAGTTTATGGCCAGTCTCAGCAACTTACCAAGTCCCTCAGCAAATTAGTGAGAACCCTGTCTCAACAAAAAGGAATAAAAAGGATGGGGAATACTGTAATACTGTAGATCAGTGGTAAGCCCCACTAGGTCTCAGTACAAAAAAAAAAAAAAGTAGAGGGAGAGAAACATCCAGAATTGCTAACCTCAAGGCTAACCAAGGGAATTCCTACAAGGGAAGATCATTGGGTTAAATTCTGTACCCAGGATTTTTTAAACACTTGGAACTCAATCTCTGAACTTATCCCAAAACTGATAAAGCATTCTATTCATCTCATTCACCACTATTGAAATGTCCTGTTACCTTCTGGGGAAAGACACTATCGGAGGCCACAATGGAATTCAAATGAAGTTTAAAAGCCCTGTGACCAAGTTGCTTGGGCTATGCATAGTCATTGGCAGTAGAAAATCCTTTAGATTTTCCTTTCATATTTTACACCCTTTTCCATATCTTTTGGCCTCTTTATTTCCTGGGCCACACAACATGATTGGTTAATTTGGCTCTTTGAAAGACCTATACAGCCAGATTATAGAATCATACCCAATCTGCTGTTAATAGGCCTTGGCAGGTGCTATGTGGTAGACTGAAGATGGCTGCAGATCGTTTGACATTTCCTTCAGTGAGAGATGATGCCTACATCCCTGCACTTTGAATTTGGATGTGCTCTGCGACTGCTTAACCGATAGAATACGGTAGAAACAGCACTATGCCAATTTCTGTGGCACTTAGCTTTGTGGCAATGGATAACTAGACTGTGTTGATTAGGTTCAGGGTATGCACATCTGAATGTGCTGAATACAGGAACCTCTTAGAATTGGAGAAATGTATTATGAACTTAACAAGAATCTACTGTGTTTCAGAAGTTATACCAGATTTGGAGGATGTGGATATTCACTTGTGGCTTCTATTTTTAAGAGGTTCACAGTAACATGAAATGATACATGTATACTCGAAGCATCAATCACAGTACAAAGGGCTGTAGAGTAGTAGTTCTCAAACATCGGGTGTGTTAGAATCATCTGAGTACACCAAAAATGGAATACTCTGGGCTCATTGGTCCAGAGATCCTGCTCAGTGGATCTATGACAGGGTGCAGGCTTAACAAGATCCCTAAGTTATCTGAAGAGCTGGACTGAGAATAACACTGTAAGATGCATTAGCTGCTGGAACACTGAGTTTGCAGTTGCTCCCTGGGACTGTGTGTGGGGTCTTCCAGAAATCCACCACTTTTCATCAAGGTTTTTAAAGAAGAGTAGGAGTGTGTACTTCCAAACCCAGGCTTTCTGGCAGCCCTGCATGTTGTAATTAGTATAATGTGATGAATGCTAAAGGACTTCCCTAACCAAAAATACCTCTCTCCTGAGCCCTGCTATGGTGTTCAAACTCCTACAATACTCATCTATGAATAGGCTTTGAAGGTTTCTGCAAAATCATACATGTGATTTGGACAGAGTAACATAGTCACAAATGCGTTAGACCATATTTTCTAATTTGTGTGTCCCAAATTAGTAGATTTCATTGACTATTTGACGTAGTCCTGGTATAGACCAACCTCTTAACAGAGGTCATGTAATCGTGGCCATCTTTGGAAAATTAAATCTGGTATACACATATTCCTTTTTTGGTTCCAGTTATTTGAGATCTCAAACCTGGGACACAGAACGTGTGGATCATGGTGCTTTAGGGCATCAGCTATTTTGGAAAGAGACACTCCAGTGAGTTGTCAAGAAAGCCTTCTCCAAATTGCTTCCTGGGTACAGCATAACCACTCGCTTCCGAGAAAACAAATATCTGTGTATGTTGAGAGCCTGTTGGCACCTGACGGGGTGGCGAGGAACACACAGCTGGTTAGGCCCAGGCGTTCAAGGAGTGCGATCTAATTACTCAAAATGAACCCCCTGGGGGAAATTGCAATGTGTGTATTAATTGAGTGCACGAGGCAGCTACGGACAGCTGCGCAGCAAGAGCGTCCACCACTGAGGAGTTCCTGCGTCAAGGAAGGCTCCTTGAGAACACAAGGTGTAAAAGGACCTGGACTCTCCATGCAGTGTGGTCCATGAGCTCCAGGTGCAGAAGAATGTCATGGATTCTGTGACAGAGTGCGCAGAACCTGGAGGACAACCTTAGCTATGGTTTGGCTGTGGTCACCTTTAGGAGTCATTCGTTGGTATAGAGCTTTGGGAGGTGGGGTCCTTGGGAGGGTTTAGTATCTTTCTTGAGAGACTGGATTGGCCTTCATGGAAATGCGAAGGTTCTCAGGAGACAGAGTTGCTCGTAAGCAGATCAGCTGCATCACCACCACCTGCCACTCTTGCACGTGCCCCTGTCACAAGATGCCACCCACATGTAGCCAGAGGCCCCTACTGAGGCTGCTGTCTAGTCTCAAACTTCCCTGTCTCCAGATGGATGGGCTAAATAGCCTTCTTTTCTTTATAAATTACCTAGTTCCAGGTATTCTGTTACAGCAGCAGAAAATAGACTAAGACAATTATGTTGTGGAGAAGATAAGTAAGCATAATCATTGTTTGTGTTATGAAGATGATTATACTGACTCCTTCTCAGTTGTTACCAAACCCATCATGGTCAGAAGGAATTCTGTAATTTATTTTGATTACCTTGTTTCTTTGTTCTGCTTGTTTCCAAGAAAGGATTGAAACTTATACCACCATCCATCCCATCTGTATATAGCTGGAAGACTTTCTAATATGCGGATCTGCTAATAATAGTTCCCTATTTAAAGTACATCATATATTCCAAGGTGTTGGGCTGAGGATGCAGCTCAGTGGTAGAGTTCTTACCTAGCATGTGTCAAGCCTTAGGTTTGATCCCTAGAACTGCCAAAAAATTAAAAAAATGCAGTGCCGTAGCCTGGCATGCAAGGATCCCAGAGCCTAGATCTCTCTGCCTTTCTACGTCCCATCCTGCCACCGGGTTTTATATCTAGGCTCTGTCCGCACAACTATTTTCTGAAGCTCTTTTCTCCAGAACCAACTTGGCCCACAATATCTTCCCCTTCCGTCTAAATCAGGCTTTTATTTGTCCTAGGTACAGCTTAAACATCTAGTCTCTAATTATATGCTTGCATTTTGTTTCCAAGAAAGAGTATGTTTATCGCTCTTCTCAGGTCCTCACCACGATGACACACATCAGAGTTCTAGATGTCATCATCTGATCCTCAGGCTGTCCATGCAATGTGTTACACATGTTCTAGGTGTGGTCAGAGCAGCATGGATTCTGTAACAGAATGGGCAGACTCTAGAGGAAGATTGTAACTGTGGTCTCCTCTGGGTCCCAGCATTTCTGGCTTCTTGTCCTCCAGCCTGAACAGGAGACACTGAGCAGGAGACACCAGCAGGAGATTAGAAAGCAGGAAGAGAGGTGAGGATTACTTCCGGCTTCCTTCTGCCTCCTTGCTTTGGTTTGTCTGGGTCTTTCTACTCAAAGCTACAATTCCTTTCAGCAACACTGTCCCTACCATTTCCTATTCTGGTACCTACTACCCTTTCTTGTTTCTTTGGTCCTCTGATGGCAGGGGTAATTCTTAATTGCTAGTAGCCACACAGTACCACCCTTGTTGGTTTCCTGAACTCTGGCCATACCCTTGTGAATAGTCCCTATCTGTTTCACAAATTACCTGCTGTGGGTGACCATCTATATCCTATAATACCCTGGCTGATACACTGGATTGTGGAGTAGACCAAGAACTTTATGGACCATTTATAATCTGATGATTTGGTCTTTCAACATGTCGTCTGAATTGCTGCTTTGAGCTGTGAGTTAGGTAAACCAAGCTTGATGATCATACCAGAAAGCATTTTTCCCAACCTCTCCCCCTGTGCAGATGGGGAGTTTGGATGCCAGGTTCATTCTCCAAGACACAAATCTAATCAATCTGGATCAAGAAACTCTAGCATTAGCACTTTAACACGTAGATACACCCCTCCTTCATTAGCAGAGGTAGGAGGCAAATGTTGAGAACGAATCCTGATTGTCCAATCCTACCAAAGGGTAAGAAGGCAGCAATCAATCAAATAACAGGTGTTTGGATTATCTGGCAACCCAGGTTACAAAGTAGATGCTCACTAAATGCTTATAAAGTGGAATTTAATTGGATGATTGCTCATGCTGCAAACACTTGAAACCAGAAATGAATTTCAGTTTGATCTGGCTGAGCATCCAAGGCACCGTTGTCCTTCCTTGGATATTGGTAGCAGAACTGACATTGTGGCTCATCTGTGTAGTTCCCTAAATGGGGAAGGCCACCCCAAAGCCTCTCCATTGCAATCCAAGGGCAGTAATTCTCTATAAAGCATTTACCAAATGATAATGGTGACCACACATAAACTTTGGTTGGGTGGAAAATTATATGTCTAAGTTGGAGACTGTTGTATATTTAAAGGTTAGGACTTGCAAGGAACCCCTCTGGTTTTCCTTTCTGACAGATGCCCGTTTGCATAAGCTGATGTGTCTGAACCCGGGGCTGGGGGTCTGAAGAGGCAGTCACCACAGAGAAGGAGTTTTTCATGAGTGATGCTTGTGGATGAAAGCAAACCCCCTAACTTGTG
>PVKS010009716.1:13536-62981 GCA_004027875.1 Aplodontia rufa
ATCATGAAAAGCACTGATTCAAAGATGGAGCCTTAAGTCCTCACTGAGGAGGCTGTGTCTAGGCTGGCCTTGCAGGGCTGGACTCCGTTCTCCACCAATTGCCACAGAGTTCTCATGGGTCAGCCTTGGAAAAGGGACCTGAGACACTCAGAGCCACCTGGGAACCAGAAACACTGTCCTTTTCCATCCAAGAGTCTTCCTCACCTTCTCTTTCCAGTGCAGAAGGCTTTTTCCAACCCACTAAACATTTAAAATTCATGTTCAGTGGCAGCTTTTTCTTTAAGGTTGAAGATTTTTGAAATTTTCTAAATGCCTTATTTTTTAAAAAAAAGTCGTTGGCAAAATATGCATTTTTTTATCTAAAATTTTTTCATAGTACAAAAATAATAACCATTACACAAATTTCAAATGACACTAAGGAGAATAGTATAGGAATATGAAGTCATCTTTAATTTTACTCCAGAAATGACCTCTCTAAGATTGGAGGAGATCCGTCTCGACTTTCTTTTGCATGCATTTATTGATCTATAAGGCAAGCATTTTAAAAATTTTAACCTGGTAATAACATTAAAAACAGCACGATGCGGTGAGTTCCCTGCACCTACGGAAAGGGGTGCACTGTTTCTGTGATAGGTACAAATGGTGTCACTCTTGGCCCAGTGCAGGTCTGGCGGAGTTAGGAAACTCAAATGACTTCTTCTAACAATATTAGGCAGTGCTGATATGAAAGAACTTTGGAGTGAGCTATTAGGATGACAGAACAATTCAAGTTGTGATGTTTATTCTTGGGCTGGGTCCACACAGCTGAGGGGGAAAGATGGTACTATTAATCCCAGTGAGGTGGAAAAGCTTCACTTTGTTTCATTTAAATGACCTGGAACATTTTACAGACGGGGTTGCTCTGACACTGGGAGCTGATGGTGCCCTCATCAGGGGAGGCCGGTGGCCCGCCACTCAGGGATTCTATTAGAATACTCACTTGTTTCCAGACTGACTTAGCCCACCCTCAGTCTTGTTCCTTTGCAGCCTTAAATGTGCATGACTTCATCAATGTGCTGGGGTGAGGCTGTGGGTCAGAGTTTAGGATCTTTTGTTAAGCTGATGAATGTAAAGAAATGCACATTGGACTTCCCAGTGGTTTAATGAAGAATTGAGAATCTTGGAAGTAGATAATGATAATGAAGAAAATTGGAACCAAGAAGCAGATGATCCCCTCCACCCTCCAAACTTGTGCCAGGTGCTATATATGCCTGTTTCTTTTAATTCTCCCCTGGCTTTATGAGGTAACTCTATTATTCTCAGTCTACAGGAATGTAAACAGAAGCTCAGAGAGGCCAAGTTACTTGTCCAAAGTCACCCAGTGGGTTACTTACAGGCTTTATATTTGAACCTAGGCTGTTCTGCTCCAGAGCCTTAATCACTGCATGCCACTGCTTCCCCTTGGTATGGAGCATTTCTTACCCTTTTAATCCTGTGATGGCATTTCAGATACTTAGGGATCTCAATGCTGGATTCATATTGGACTCACTGGAATCTTTTAAACGCACCAAGCCCAAACTCACTCCCAGAATCTGATTTTATTGATGTTGAGGCCAACACTTTACATTAAGTTTGGTAGAGGCCAGCATCAGTCTTTTAAATAAGTGATTCTAAGGCACACGCAAGAGTTACATTGTTTTGGGAAATAAATACACAGACTCCCGCAGGGTAATGGCTTCCCCTCATTCTTTGGCTTTGCTTTGAATGTACACGTGACATTTCCCATTGACACACCCGGTTCAAGAATCGGCTCCTCTGAGAAGTTTTCTGAACACCCTTTCCCTTGCAGCACCTAAGCAATTCCATATTCAGTTTGGCCCTGATAACAGTGTAGCAAATGTCCTGTAGTTAGATTTTGATCAACTTATGCAGCTGCGTCTTCCCACCCAATTAATTTGTATAGTCCTTAAGGGCAGAGCTGCATCTTCCACAACTTCTATTTTCCTTAAAATACCCTGCCTGGTGCTGCATGTGCAGATGTGGGGAAAATGCTGGCTCAGTGGCAAAACTGCTCTGGGATTTTGAACCTGTGTGCACGGAGCAAAGAAAAATAAATCAAGTAATGGCAGTCTGTTGTAATAATAATCATAGTTCATTGCATTTACATATTAAATAAGCATTTATAAGCATCCTAAACGTGGCCATCTTGTTCAGTTTGCTGCAGATTTGAGACAGCCCATAAATACATATTGCTCACAGCCTAGTGGGGGACACAGAGACACATACACAAGGGCACAAGTAAGTCACTTCAGTCAAGTGTCATGTGGGAAAGCAAAAATGTCCACATAGAAGAGAGGAACTGTAAGGAAGGGCCTTTCGGGAAGCTGGAGTAGGTTTTGCTGAAGGAAGGGAATTTAGAGACTGAAATCAGATGACTAAGTCATCTGTTCCCGACAGAAGCCCTGGAAGTAGGCAGAAGATTGGTTTGTGTGCCCCAGGAACAGAGAGAGGGTCAGTGGGGGGCAAGCACACAGAGAGAGGAAGCCAGAGAGAGGTTGTGCCAGATTCTGAAGGGCTCACAAATCACAGATGTAGTATGGATTTCTCTGTAAGCTTATGAGGCTTTGAAAACTGCTTGCAACTTAATTGCAAATCTCAGCAGGTTAATGATGCAAATATATATGGGCTACCCTATTTATTTTTTATATTTAGATGGAGGCCTTAAGGAAATGCTAACAGTGACTTCTAGGGTAGGGAAGACTTCAGTGTGTTCTGTTTATTCTAATAAAATTGTCCCTAGATAAAGTATCCAAATGCCTGAGGGACAGATGGCCATTTGCTGTTTTTTTTTCTTCTAATTATACTGAAGAAGGACAAAGGCATACCTCTAATTAAATTCTTCTCATTTTACTCTCATGGTCATTGGACCTTAGGGAAGTTGCAGCTCATTGTACTATTTAACAGGAACATCAGTTGACCACAGAACTCCGTTTTCTTTTTCACTATTTCAGTGTGAAACCTATGAGTTAGCAAAAACAATTTTGATAAATATTCAGTGTATTAGTTATCTATTGCTATATAGCAAATTGCCCCAAATGTAGGAGATTAAAACAACACACATTCCTTACCTTGGGAATTCTGTGAGTCAGGAGTTTAGTGTAACTTAGCTGAGTCCTCTGCTCTCATGAAGTTACAATCAGAATATCTGCTGGGCTACATTCTCATCTGGAGGCTTAGCTAGGGAGAAATTGGTTCCAGGACCACTCAAATGGTTGGCATAATGCACTTCCTTATAGCTGTAGGACTGAGATCATGGTAATCATGGAAGTGACAGGCCACCACCTTGGCCATGTTCTTCTGTTGGGTAAGGATCAAGTCATAAGCTCTACCATGCTCAAGGGGAGGGGTTTATACCAGGGTGTGGACAGGAGGTGGGAATCAAGGGCCCTCAAAGAGATTTGAAAAAACATCTTTTTGCAGTGCTGGGGATTGAACCCAGGAACTCACGCATACCAGCTGAGCACTTTACGACTGAGCCCTTTGAAAACACGTCTTTTTCTTCACCTATGAGAATTCAAATGGGAAAAAAATCATTTTAAATCCTGTTGAAAGGAAAGCTGTGAACTAGCTGCTTCTCCAGTTCAGACAGTTTGCTTGGCTTCTTCTTTAAGAGGTGGCTGCTGCCAGCCTCTGCAGATTTCTAAGTCAAAGAAACAGAATTTAGAACCTATAGGCATTGACCAAGACAAATGCCACAATTTTGATCAGGTAAGTACAAATAAATTAGAAATTCACAGTTTAAATTCCCTTTGAAATAAACACGTAAAGGTGAAGGCAAAAAGCTTTTGGCAGAATACATTTGAGAAGGAGTCAGCAGCCATATAATCCTTGAAGAAGAGTCAGATATAGCTTGCCAAATCGAAAAGTGGTCAGGTTTGCTCATCTCCACATTAAAGGGACATTAAGGTCTTTATGAACCTGAGCCTTCTAAAGAAAAGGGAATTTCACAGCTAAAACTAATGTTTCTTTAAAAAAAATTAACTCCTACTACCTAGTTATTGCTAGGATCTCAGTGTGTGATATTCATATTGAATTCATGATATCCAATAATGCAGCAGCGTGAAGTTTGTAAATAAGGAAAGGAGGTTATAAAGAGGACAGGGACTAATTAGGCCAAACAAATGTTAGAACAAGTAATGGCCTTTGACTGCATTAGGCAAAGGGTAGGTGGATTGTTAGAAAAGATGGTAATATCTCAGAGACAGAGCCACATCTGCATCAGGAAGGGAAATGTTATTCTAAAGCATCCAAGGTTGAAAGTATGGTGCACATGCTTTCTTCAAGTTCTCAGAAGAAAAGAGGTGTTCAAATGATGATGATGATGACCTACACATTTACTTATCATAACTACTATTATTATAGCTACCACTTATTAGGTACATAGCATGTGCTCAAGCTGAGCTGGGTTGTATGCTCAGGTCTATGCTGTTTAGAAACCCCACAGCCTTCCAGCATAAGTCTTCAGTATGAAGTATTCAGTGTGTATGAACACATGTATGATATTCCTCACCAGCACCTGGATGGCATGTTGTTCTCCATCTGAGACTTGTGTCCCTATGGAAAGGTCTATATATGAAAAGCCGGGAATGTCTAGGACTTAGAGGTCGTTGTAGGTTTCCAATCATTTAAACACAGTATCTTTTCCAATATGATCTATGTGATTATTGGACATGTACCATAGAACATTGTAGAGCTATGAAGATGGCTAGCCAGTCCATGCTCAGATTTGCTAAAAGATGCAGAGTGTTTCTTCAAGCTAACAGGCAAAGCAGGGTTTATGAATCTACCCAGCTGGCCAATTTTGCACTTATAACATGCAACACTTATTATACACCAAACCTGTTCTAGCACATTCTTTAAATAATTTAATCTTTACAATAACCCTAAGATATAGTGTTTAGTCAGGTGACTAGTGCTTTGAAATAATATTAGCATTGGTTAACTTCTATAACAAATGTCTCCCAAATCTTAGTGCTTCCTCACAGTAAGTGATTTATTTCTTTTTGCGTTATAGTAATTTTGATGATTAGCAGAAAATGAGAGGAAAGAAAGAGGCTGGAAGATCCTATGGGAGGTTTTAGGGCTCAGCCCAGTAGTGGCATAATCACTTCTGCCCACATTCAAGTGGGCAGCACTGGCCACGTGGCCCCACATAGATGCAAAAAGAGAATGGGAAATGTAGCTTTCCTCTGTTCCCAGGAAGGAAAAGAACACGATTGGCAGGCATGGAACAGTGTTTCTGCCAGAGAGCTACTATTATTACTCCTGCTTTATAGCTGAGGAAGTGAAGGCGTCAGAAGGTTCAATACCACAGATCACACCGTTTGATATCCATTATCATAAAACCAGGAAATGGGATAGGAATTCACACATGAGCAGTCTTATCCCTAAGCCCACATTGGTCACCACCACTCTTGCTTGCACCTCACATACATCTCGGGACAGAAATGCAATTTCCAAGGCCTCAAGATTTGGTTTGGTAGTTTCATTTCAGATCTAGCCCCAGACTGCTATTTTGTATTTTCTATTGGGCAAATACGCAGTTTACAGAGTCCTAATGATAAAATACAGGAAAAATCACTTATTCAAATGAAACAAGACTAAACTCTGTGGGAACATTGTACCTTTGCCTTTCACCCCCACCTTCCATACTCTTTCCCAATCTAAGACCCACCCTCTCACTAACCATCACTAGCACCAGCGGTGCAGCCCCCCACCATAAAAAAAGAAAGAAAAGAACAAAAATCACCAAAAAGCTTTGACACTCCTTGAGAAGGTCACAGGGAGTTTAGTGCGTTAATATCTGTCTGCACCTAGAATGAGCCAGACACTTGGTCCTTTTCCTATGATGGAAGGTTAAGAATATCACACCATGAGTGGTGAAGGAGGTTAGCTCAACTTCTATTTTGTGCTCAGTACCAGGATGCTACGTTGCTTTCCTTACCCACCACAGCTGGGTCTCATGTGTCCAGAGACATTTTGGAACCATTTCACTAACACTCCCCAGGGCTGCTGTCTCACTCAAAACCTCAAACCAGCCTGGTCAGAGCCTTGGAAAGCTCCCGAATCCTGCTTGTCAGATGTGTACACGTCAACAGACCACCTGTTCTGGTAGAAAACCAATTTTCTTCCCTCTTTCCTCCTCCTTTGGGAAATGTGCCTGTTCCTGGCATCTGTCCCCACTTTTTCTGCTTCACACACTGAGACAAAGAAATCATTTCATTTCTCAAGTGATCTCTTCCACTTTTTTGGAAAATTACTTGGGTCTTCTCTCAACAGGCATACCGATTCCTTTGTCTTTCCCCTTTTTTATGTATTTAAAACTATTCTTGCTTGCTTGCATAATATTCTTGATCTATTTTCTTTTCTACTTTTCCTGATCTGATTCTATTTTAAGTCTTAGTTTCATCTCTTCTTACTCCCTTTGGTTCTATGAAAGAACTCCTCCCTCTTCAGTGATCCAAGATATTTTCATTTGGCTACTGATCTCACCTTTTTCCATTGCTATTCTGGAATCTTTCCATCTATTTCCCTTCTAATACCCATAATAAGGAATGGAGAGTACTGGTAGGAAAATATTCAGTATTGAAATATGGGCTTATACTACTGAGCTGCGCTTTAAGAAACATTGTTTTATGGGTTCTTAAGAGAACATAGGACTTTCACTTCCCTCCCTACCAAATCCTGACACCTCTGCTGCTTCAAACGTGATTTCTTTGGAGTATGAAAAGAAGCAGGTTCTGAGGAGTTTGCCTCACTGGAGTGTAGGCAGGTCAGATGGGTTTTCTTCTTCCCACAGAACCATCCTGTGATCTTGGAAAAGGAAAGCTGCAGGACGATGTGTATTTAAAGAAAGTTATTATGGGACCGGAAGTTCCTTCCGTGACTCAGATGCCTCCCATTTAAGCAAGTCATCTGAACATGGTGTACTCTGGCTCTGCCTTTTCATAAAAAGGAAACCAATAAAAATATAGCAACCAAAATATAGGTTCCTAAGAAACTTCCACTACATGGCCTGTCAAAATCATCTTCAAGGTGTAGGTGAAAAATAAATGAACTTACCATAGGTTTGTTTCCCAAGAATGGGAATTTCAGGAACATTGCATGCCGTCCTCCTCCTTCAGTCATATTCTGCCAAACTTGCAGTCATTTCGTCTTTGTGACATTCTCTTCCAGCGAGCATCATGTGAATTTGCCTGATGTGCTTCAAGGAGCACAAACATTTAGAGGAAAGCATTGCAAAGGCAGCTGGTTATGATGAGATGGCGATGCGCACCACTGGGCATGATATGGATTTCCTTGTCCACACCCATGTCCTCTCCAAGATACCTGTCATAATTCAGTATCGTACTCTTGCAAGTTGTCGGGACAAAGCCTATGAGCTCCAATCGTGACTCCACCCCGATTAGCAGTGTCATTTTCGGCAAGATCTATAACCTCTCTAAGCCTCAGTGTCCTCATAAGTCTTTGGGGACTGTGAGGATTAAAGGAGGAAACCATGAGAAGCACTTAACAAAGTGCCTGGCATCCAGTTTGCACACAACAATTGGCTGTCCCGTAAGTTCAATGGGAGATATTTTTAAATATTAGTCATTCTTCTTCTTCCCTTCAAATGTTATCCCTGACACAAAAAAAGCTCTGTTTTCCTGAGTTCCTTTGGCCTTAACAGTGAAAGAGAAGGTGGATAGATACCTAAACATAGAGGTTATCATTTAGCTCTGTGTTAAAAAGCTGAGTTTTTGAGTCTACAATGTGACAGTAACCTTGAAAGCCAAATCTTTGAAAAAGACAGGAACCTTATACATTATAAAGCTTTCTTTTACACATCAAGAGTCAAGGCTAGTATACCATATTAATAGAATGAAGACAAAACCCATATGATCATCTGAATGGATGCAGAAAGAAGGAGCATTTGATGAACTTTCACTCCTTTTCATGATTAAAAACACTCAATAAACTCCTTGTAGAAAGGATTTACCTCAATATAACTAAAACCATATATCATATATCCATAGCTAATATAATATTCAATTGTGAAAAACTGAGGCTTTACCTCTAAGACATGGACAAGGTAAGGATACAATCTCATCACATCTGTTCAGCAAGGTAAGGATACAATCTCATCACATCTGTTCAGCATAGGCCTGGAAGTGCTATTAAGGCAAATTAGGTAAGAAAAATAAATAAAATAAGTAAAAGACATCAAAATTGATAAGGGACAGGTAATATCATCTTTATTTGATGATAACAATCTTAAATGTAGAAAACCCTAAAGATTACACACACACACACACACACACACTTGCCAGTACTAATAAACAAATTTAGTAAAATTGCAGGATGCAAATTAAACATACAAAGATAAGTTGTGTTTCTATACACTAACAACTGCCAAAAAATCAGAAAAAAAATTCCATTTGCAGTAGCATCAGAAATAATAAAATACTTAGGACTAAGTTTAACCAAAGAAGTAAAGATTTATATGTAAAAACTATAAAACATTGATGAAAAATAGAGATGTTTACCATATTCATGGATTGGAAGAGGTAACATTAAACAATTCACAATACACAGTAAAAATTGCAGATTCAGTTTTCCCCTCCAAAATTCCATAGCATTTCTACAGAAATAGAAAAAAATCTCAGAATTTATATTGAAGTACAAAGGACCCACAATGCCACAAAGGCCAAAGTGATTTCAAGAAAGAAGAATAAAGCTGAAGGCATCACACTTTCTGATTTCAAAATACATTACAAAGCCATGGTAATTACAAACAGCATGGTACTGACATAAAGGCAAACATGTAGAACAGTGGAACAGAATAAAAATCCAAAAATAAACCCACACAAGTACAGACTCCTAATCTTTGACACAGGTGCCAAGACTACACAATGGGAGAAAGACAGTCTTTTCAACAAATGGTGCTGAGAAGATTGGATATCCACACACAAAAGAATGAAACAATCCCTGTGTCACATCATACACCAAAATCAACTTCAAATATTTAAAATTAGAGACTTACATATAAGATTCGTAATTATAAAACTGCTATAAGGCAATTATGAGATACATATAATCTGAAGAGTCAAAATCATTTATTTTAATTTAAAATGATTACCATAAGGGAAAAATTTGACATTGGTGTTGGCAATGATTTCTACATGGCAAATGAAGTAATCAATAAAATGAAAAGGTGACCTCTGGATTCGGAGAAAATGTTTGCAAAGCATATATCTTATACATAGCTAATATCCAAAATACACAAGGAACTCTTATAACTCAATTATACAAACTTGACCATATTGAAAACGATGAAGGACCTTATGAACTTTTCTCCAAAGAACACATAAAAATGGCCAACATGGTATATGGAGAGGTATATGGTATATGGAGAGGTACTCAATGTCACTAAGTATCAGGGAACTGCAAATCAAAACCAAAAATTGATATCATCTCACACCTGTTAGGATGCTATTATCAAAAAGTCAAAATATGGGGATGGAGCAGTGGCTCAGCAGTTATAGCACTTGCCTGGCATACACAAGTACGTGGGTTCAAACCCCAGCACCAAGTACACAGCAAAATGTCAGAGCAATGAAAGCCACATGAAAAACTAAATTTAAAAAAATCAATTCTTTCTGTCTCTCTCACTGTCCCTTTCTTCATTAAAAAAAAGTCAAAAGATGACAAGTGTCATTGAGGATATGGAGAAAAGGGAACACTTATTTAGTGGGAATCTAAACTAATACAGCCATTATGGAAATCAATATGGAGGTCCTCAGAAACTGAGACATACAATCCAGCAATCCTGCTTCTGAGTACACATACAGAGGAAATGTTGAAGGGATAACTCCTCTCACATGTTTATTGTGGCACTATTCATGATAATTTGATTCATGGAATCAAACTGAAGAGGCCATCAACAAATGGATGGATAAAGAAAATATGATAAAACATAGGGGCATACTATTCAGTCTTTAATAAAAGGAAATCTGTCATTAGTGACACCTGGATGAATCTGGAGGACACTGTGCTAAGTGAAATAAGCCATACAGAGAAAGTCTAGAACTGAGTGCTCTCACTCATATGCGGAATCTAAAAGAGTCAAAATTGTAGAAGCAGAAAGCACAATAGTGGTTATCAGGGGCTGGAGATAGGAGAGGGAGAAAATGAGATTGGTCAAAGGGAACAAAGTTTCAGTTAGGATAAATAAGTTCTGGACATCAATTGCAAAGCATAACAACTACGTTTAATAATGTCTACTTGAAAATTTCTAAGAGAGTAGATCTTCAGTGTTTTTATCACACACACAAATGTTAAATGTATGAGGAGATGAACTCATTAATTATATAATATATACATATATCAAAACATCATGTTATAAATTATAAACATGTGCCATTTTGTTTGTAATCATATTTTAACAAAACAGGGAAAGGGGAGCTGGATAGAAAGACTCAAGCCTCGTTGATTTGTATTCTAGAACTTTACTTATAACCCTTAGTAAGAAACAGGAAGGAAGATATGATGTAAGAAAATATTTTGCCTGATTGAATTGGAATATATCCTTTAGATTCCAGAGAGTGGAGCTCAGAAAAGAAGAGCAAGAGAGGCAAGATGTCAGAATTGAAGAAAGCACTTGATCTAGATCGAAACCCTGGGAGGAAGAAGGTGCTGAGAAACTGAAATATCGAGGAGCAGGTTGACATGTTCTAAACATCACTAGATAAATACTAGAATAAACATTGGCTTCTTTTCCAATTTTGGCCTGGAGCCACATGGCTCTATCCAAATGGGAGTTTAAGAAGGTGAAAGTGGCTTTCATGGCCTGGATAGAGATGCCCCAAATCCCCAGGTGCCTCAATAAAGGAATCAAGAAAATACTGTAGAGCATTGGGTCAGACAGGGATGGAGAAAGGTATGAGAGGTGAGATAAGGAGGTCATTTTATGATGCCAAATCCTCCAAAGTGGCAGGAACTACAAATTTCCCTCCCATTTGCCAGATGCAAATAAGATGAGCTACATGACACTGGAGAAAGGGAAAGCAACAGACACAAGGTTCAAAGAGGCCTATTTATATGTGTAAGTGGTGCTGGGTATTGAACCTGGGACCACATCCATGACAGGCATGAGTTCTACCACGGAGCCGCCTCCCCAGCCCCAACGCTTACATTCTTGGCCATTAAAAAAGTAAATGAGATGTGACCTTGTATCATAGCTTGCATTCAGTCATTCACTTGTTAGAGGGTGGGTAGAAGGTACTTTGTATAGGACATTTAACTACCTCAAAGAGCTGTAGTGAACAAAGAAAGCCACTTTTTAAAAACTAAAATTTGAAGTTTCACAGGATGAAGGTGGTAATCTCCCATAATAATGAGTTATTTTTTCATACAAGAGTGAGCCACCTAAGGACATCCATCAAGATATACACACCTGTAGACTTGCCATGCCAGGCTAGACACTTATCTCCAGTTGCTGTCCTAAACGAAGTTTCTGAGCCCTAATCAGATGTACTTTACTACTTACTGCCTGAAGCACACCCTGTTTGGGGCTGAAGTAATCAGACTAAAAATATACCTACCAATCAACACCTCCCTGTTGTTCTAGCTGCATGGATGCTAAGGGCAGAGAAACATCTCCAAATATACTTCAAAGAGCCCACAGTTCTTCAGGACACTAATTCACACCATTGCTGTGTAAAGCAGAATAGATGTGTAGCACAGGTCCCAATGAAGTCAACAAGCTCAAGGTGTTAGCATGTGAAATGAGGTTGTTATTTTGATAACAGTGATTATATCAACTGTTCTTCCTTACAATCACAGGGTACTTTTAGATCATGGACACTAAAATTACCGACCAGTAATTAGGAGATCAAGTTTACAGCAACTCTTCAAAATAAATCGGTTCATTTTAGCTCAGTGGCGTTAGGCAATAGAAGGAATATGAAGTTCTCATACTTGTTTCTACCACATCTTTGCATCTCAAACTTAAGGCGGTTCTGGACAGATGATTCTCTCAAACATCACCCAATTAGGGGGTCATTTCTGCTGTTGTCAGAATGGAAATCCCCAAAACACATACTCTACAATCCATATGCTGTCTTTTTAGTACATCTCAGTAACTCTGAACTTCTGGGAAATGATTTGTAATGCAAGTTCTCTGGCCTTGTGAGGAGTACGTCTTTGATGATCTATCAAGTTTTCTTCTACTCAAATGTTCCCAAACATCCTTGGATGCCTTTCTCTCTCAGGGGTTGCTTATTGCATCAGGAAGTTGGGTCCAGCCGCGCACGACAGAAATGCAATTGCTGTGGTCCAACCAGACAGGAGTAGAGGTGTTCTTCCCCCATGTCTAGAGGTGAGCAGCATGAGTGCTTTGTAGTCTCAGGCACCTTCAGTATTTCTTTCTTCTATCCTTAGTATGCACTTTTTTTTTTTAAAGAGAGAGAGAAGGAGAGTGAGAGAGAAAGAGAGAGAATCCATTTTTATTGAGTTTTGCACATGGCTTTCATTGCTCTGGCACTTAGTTGTGTACATGGGTGCTGGGGTTTGAACCTGTGTACTTGCACATGCCGGGCAAGCGCTGTTACCGCTGAGCCACTGCTCCAGCCCCTTGGTGTGTGCTTTTACCTTGTGCTTGCTGCCTCATGGTCACAACATGGATGCCCCTTTTCCAAGCTCATATTCATGTTCTCAGTAGGGATTCCTGAAGCAGGAAAGCAAAAATTTCAGCAGATTTTTTTTTTTGACAGTGCTAGAGATTGACCCCGGGACCCTATTCTTCTAAACCCTAGATTTTAATGATAACTCCATGTCATGAAATGAGTGTCAGTATCTTTCCTGGAGTCTGAGAACACAGCATTGTGGCAAGATAGTTTCTGTGTGAATCAAGATATGAAGAGGGTTGGTAGGGAAGAAGAGGCTGGATAAGGACCAACGTAGCAGCGTCTGCCGCTCTAGATTGCAGATACAAACACCTCAGGCATAGCCTTCCCTCTTCATGGGGGAAGTGGCCCTTACATTACATGGGGTTTGCATTACACAGGGAAAACTGGTTTCTGCCCCTGAGCACCTGTGTGCAAGGACCTGCCTGCATCCCTGTTTATGATGCTACTGATCACTTCCTTGGTACCAAGACTCTAATCTTCAATGTCTTCAACAGAAGTAAGAAAACAACGAGGATACAAATGTTTTGTTTTTTTTTTTTGTTTTCTTGTTTTTTGTTTTTTTTACAGAAACAAACCACTGACCTATTCTAAATCTCTTAGGCTGTAAAATGGAGTATTTATCATCTCAGGCTGAAGCACCTGCTCTGAGGTCACTTCATTTGTTCACGGATTCCCCAAGAAGTACATTTTTACCTTCTTTCTACATGGGAGAATATGCTGAAAACAAATTCCAGTTTTTACCCTCATGGCTCCCAAGAATTCAGACAAATTGGAATCCAGAGTTGGAGCACCCCATCAATTTTAGGTCTAAAGGCGATTCTTCAAGGGTGAATTTGTGCTCTGACAGTGATCAAAGTTTCCTGTACAATTCAGTTGCCAGACTGTGCGCATTCTGCAGCTACTATATAAAAGGCAAATTCAGTGTTAACTTGAATCTGGAGTATATGTTGCTTTCAACCTCTACTTCCAGAAAAACTGGAGGATAAAAATCTTATTTCTCCCAAGGTCTTTCTCCTTCCCTTTCTCACTCAGGATCCCTATTCATAAAGGCAGCATAACAATACCAGAGTCACATCCGGGAGAATTCAAAGTGAGTGGAGATCTTTGAGGAGGTTTGTAGGTTCTGTGTTTAGGTGACAAGGGAAATGTGATTAAAGCCATGAGCTTCTGAATGTTGAAATACATATTCCTTCCTAAACTGCCTCATCTCCAGCTACCGTACACTGGATCAAGCTCACTGCTCCAAATGAGCAACTGATCATGGATTTTCTTCCTCTTACCTGGAAACTTTCAGTCAGGTGCTTCTCCCTGCTCTCTGCAGGGCAATGCTTCAAGCCATTGTCAG
The DNA here is from genome assembly GCA_004027875.1 of Aplodontia rufa. NCBI lineage: Eukaryota > Metazoa > Chordata > Mammalia > Rodentia > Aplodontiidae > Aplodontia > Aplodontia rufa. The sequence goes on from PVKS010009716.1 coordinate 27,589, forward strand.
GCTATTCCTCCTCTTTAAACTCAGCACACGCAGAACCACTGTACCTGCCCTCACTCTGTTCTGTCTGCCTCCCCCTCAGCACGGGTGCATAGCCATGTCTCATTGCCCATCCCTCTGTCACTTCCTGATGCCTTGTCTGGTTCTTGATGAAATGATAAACTCACAAAAGGGGCATCTGGGTCTTCCACACCCTCAGGTTATACATTGCATTACTTCTAGCCCAGAAGAGACCATCTTTGAAGGGAGTTGCTGCAGAATTAAGACACGAGATTTCTCTTCAGTGTGCTCAGTTTTCTAGGCAATTTACATTTGAGACTGCAAAGCAGTGGGTGTGTAACTGCTTCCAACCTTCTCTGAGTGGTGATGCAATCGTGGGTCTGCCATCTGTGTTTCCTCCATCTGTCGAGGCTGCTCTGCACTAATCAAGTGCCGTGCATCATCTCGATCCTCGCCTTCCCAAGCACCCTCTCCAACTGAACCATCCTCTCAGGAATCCACTGGGTCTCCAGAGCAGATATATAGAGATGGGCTAGCACCCCACTGCAGTGCTAGTGAAGAACTGTAAGAACTCAAGACTCAGCATCCTTATCAATAAAATGGAATGATTATATATTTCTCATAATTTTGATATGAGAATGAAATGAGAAAAAATGTATAAAAACCCTTCGCACATGGCAGGGGCTCTGCATATACTAATTATATGCCCTTTTTCTCTCATACTCTTATGCTGGGATAATTGTTGTTCAATCACAGTCTCGTTTCTCTTCATTATTGGAAACTCATCCAGGACAACCTCACATCTTAGGGTCTTTAAATAAGGAAATGTGGGGTGTTAAGACATTAAGCATAATGAAACCATGACCTTGGTCACAACTCTGCCACTCATCTATGTGATTTTGGGCAGGTTCATTCATCAGTAAAGCAGAGTTTAGTCTGGAGGATTGCTAAGATTGATGTTTCCAACCTAAATCACCTAAAGATCATAATGAGCAAATGGGCATCATACCCAGGACTTGTTCTTTGTTTAATTGGCAAATGAGTAAGTGTCTGGTATCTTAATGGCACCATGATCACACTGGGCATTCCTTTCCAATGGTCACTGAAGACTCTAGTCTTAATCATCTGGGAGCATCTCAGGCCTCAGAGGGAAGGTATTCCTTAGAATCCAAGCCTCGCCTAGACCATGCCATTCCCATAAATTCCCACACTCCCCCAAGCCCATTCATCCAACTGCCCAGCAAGGATGGCACGAGGCCTGGCTGATGGCAAAGATAGATGGAGGGATATGAATCTATATTTAGGCAATGTACTTCTGTTTTGTTTCACTCACACAGCAGACACTGGACTCTAAGGTGTACAACTGGTGAGCAAATCTCCCACCCTTTGAAGAGGTAATAAAAGTCAGTGTTGATGCTATAGGATTGCTTTGAGATTATCAGGTCAAAAAATGCTATATGAAGCAGATGAGAAAATTGCCAATTCTATTCCCACCAACATTTCTATACAATGAGAAAGGATTTCCCCTACCTTGAGCCATTCATTTAAAAATTTTCCAAATATAACAAATATGCAGTACAACCAATCAATTTAGATGGTACTTTTAAGCCTATATTAAGCAAAGCTTGGAAGAAGGTCTCTGTTCTTGGCTCATTCCTGATACTATTACAAAAATATCTACCACATTTTAAAAAAATGAATCCTTTTTAAGAATGCTAAAATGCAGGATCATTCCAATGCCACTTTATTTATGCCTCCTAAGAACAGGAACCTCAAAAGGAATACAGGCTTTCATAGTTAATTGAAATTGGACAAAGATCAAATTGGTTGGAGGAGGATTTTGGTAAGGAGATTTAGAAAACAAAGAAAAAGAAAAATTACCTTGAAAGATAAGCTAACTAACCCATGATTCTAACCTAAATTGTCATACCTCTCTCATTTGGAAATCTGAACCAGAAGGCAGTCAGGTAATGAGGTACAGTCTTCCTCTATAAGCTCCCGAGTATTTTCAGTTCTCATGAGTTCTTTGGTTGATGGAGTTGCAGAACTCAGAAACAGATGTGATGAGGACTGCCAACTCAAATGCACGTAGGCATAGCTGATGTACCCTGCTTCATCGGTCTGGAATATGAACTAGCCTCACATGTCTGAATGTTTGATTTATAACAATTCCAGTCCTCCATTCTCACTGAGAAATGAAGTTTGTGCTTTCCTTCCTGGCTATTGCCATGAAAAATCCAAGATTGTTTGTCCAGTTGGCCAACACATTTACTCATGGAAGATGATTGCTCTTGCTGTGTCTCAACTAAAAAAAAAAAATTCTGTCAATCTAGTGCAAGCAGAAAGACTGTTTGCCACCAATGATCTGGGTGGGGGCCAGGTGAAGTCTGGGTTGTATGGCTCCGGAAAGACAAGTTTTCTTTCTCAAATATTCAGCCATTTGCTACTGGGTAGAAATTACTGAATCAGGAAAGGATGATATCAGTGCCAGACCAGCTCCCTTGGACAACTTTGACCCTATTGTTGAACCTAAGGCACTCAAAATAGGCCTGATGGTGAACTTTCCGTTGGTTCCTACCCTAGTGACTTCTCTTGCTAGATTACTTTGATAGGAAGAACTTCAATAGTTCAGAGGTCTTCCAATATCTTGGGTGTCTAAAGTAAGAAGTGGATGTTCCATTGTTTTTCAACTCCTACAGCATCCCCTGAATCTCATTATAAATATGTTCATGTGGGAGTGGAACTGTGTAAAGTCATTACCCGAAGAAGCCAAGCAGCAAGACTGTCAGGGAATCCTTGTTAAAACCCTTCCACAGAAACAGTGTGTCAGCACCAATGTTAGGTCTCCTGATCTTCTCAGAAAGCTCCCCCAGTATAAATTGATGTCTAGAATCAGAAACAACATGTCTAAATGGTCTTTTACAAATACAAATAATAGTTTAAGTTCTATGTTATTGGGTCCCTGGTGATAAAAACAAAGCAATAATTCATGCAACTTGTGTACATGGTGAGTAATGTATGTATCATCTTTGTTAATGCTCAGTGAAAAGGAAAGGATGAGCCTCCAGAGGTTCAGGTACTGTGCTGGGTCCTGCCTTACTCTGTGTTATTAGAAAGCTCAGAGAAGCTAAGTAATTCATTGTTAGTTAGTCAGTATGTTGCAGAGCTGAGATTTGAGGTCCTCTAAGTCCAAAATCCTTGCTTTAAAATATATATATATATATACATATATATGTGCGTGTGTATGTGTGTGTGTGTATGTATGTATGCATATACACACCAGGGATTGAACCCAGGGGCATTTAACTACTGAGCAACATCCCCCAACCCTTTTCATTTTTTATTTTGAGACAGGGTCTCACTAAGTTACTCAGGACCCTGCTAAGTTTCTGAGGCTGGTTTTGAATTTGTGATCCTCCTGCCCCCGCCTCCCAAGCTGCTGGCATTATAGGTGTGCACCATTGCACCTGGCAAAATCCATGCTCTTCAATCAGCACACTCCAGTGTTTCTCTGGGTTGGTGCATTGTTAGCTAATTAGTAGCAGAAATGTAGAACACACAATGTCTAGGGTCCTTCTAAAACTCTTACTCCCCTGGCCCCTGTGTTCCATCCCAGGTCTATCTTTGTGGATGGTGCTTTGGGAAGCTCTGGGTGCAGCCGCAGGATGAGCGCAACACACAAATGGGAAATTTCAAGATGGTGTTCTCTAACAGGCTTGCCACCAAATGCTGTCAGGAAACTAAAATTGTTCAGGCTATTTTGAGACTGAGCTCCAAGTTTTATGTAGCTTTCCCTAAGTAAATTGAAGTTCATGAATCTAAGAATTGTTCTTTACTTCACATTTCAGGTGGAACCATCTAGCTAGAATTTGTGCTCAAATTCATGTCCCTATGTTTGCCCTCAATTCCTGTAAAAGGGCCAGTGCAATTGCAGGGTGTCAGATAGGATCAGGAAACTGCATTCTCCAACTTTAAAATAAAGAGCAGACAAGGACTGACTTAGAGCATGAACACAGAAGCAAGAATAAAATTAGAATTGCTTATTGAATGTTCACACACCCCAGAGGCTGGGGGTGGGGGTAGCTTGTTTACTTTTTGAGTATGAATTACACAGGTTTTTTTTCTTTTTTCACCTTGAGATAGAAACCTGACCTGTGAGACAAAATTTTCTTTTTGTCTCTCCTTTTATAACAAGTAGGAATGGCTTGGCGAAATATGTGTTGGTTTTCATTCCAGGTGAGAAAGTAGAAGTATGGCTGCAAATTCTGAGTAATGTATCTGAGATGCGTTTAATTAAGGATGTTACCCCCTTCCCTCATGATGTGACTGTCAGTTTAAATGTTTCCTTCCTATGCCCACCTGGTTCATGTTGCACAGAACAGTTGTGGAGGTAATGGTACTAATATAAATAGCAACCAGGACTGGAAAATTTCACGCAGCCCTTCCCATTACTGGCTCTTGACATCTGGCCCTGGATCCTGGAGTCCTCATGGTCACCATGCAGCCTGAGAAGTGATGCAGGTTGACACAGAGAATCTTTCCTGGAAATGGGTTTGAAGGACAGCTTATTATAAACAATAAGCCCTTGTGTATGAGATTGAAAATAAACTCAGACAGTGCATAAGGTTACGGTTATGTGTTGAAAGGCAAAAATCTACCATCTGTCACCTATCCACAGGCCCTGATGGAAGCATTTGCCTCTGCCTGGAATCCCGTTCCAGGAACTCCTTAGTGATCAGACACTTCTTTACAGAGTCCAGTGACTTGGAGATAGAGCCCCATAGTCTTTCACTTATTTTAAAAAACATATAATGTTTTTTTTCTTTTTAAGGAAGGAGGCAATTTTTTATTAGACAATCACTTAATCTTTTATCTGTCATCTCATTAATGGTTATCCAAATGTCACAGTCTATGGGACCATTAGGGGCTAACTTGCATATGTTTTCATCCATTAAATATATATGATATCATTCAGACACTGCATATGTGTTGACTCTAAGTTGTATGAATGACAGAAATGACCAGTTCTCAAGGTACTGGCCCTCAGATACAGAAAAACACCACAGTTTTTTGCCTTTTCTTCCAATTCTGTACTTAAGTACAGAATTAATTAAGGATGTTACCCCCTTCCCTCATGATGTGACTGTCAGTTTAAATGTTTCCTTCCTATGCCCACCTGGTTCATGTTGCACAGAACAGTTGTGGAGGTAATGGTTTAATTTCAGGAGAATATTTTTCTATCAACTCAAACACTTATGAAGACTGAGGGAAAGAATTTTGGCAGTTACTAAGGGGGCATTATCATACAGGTTGCAATAACATCTTGGAAATTAAAAAAAACTCTAATCTTGTGATTACATAAATTTCTACTTGGCAAGTGAGAATGATTTTGACATTATGGACCTAGAATCTAAGACATCACCTTTTTTACCTAAATTCCTATTCCATCAATCTATGCTGTTGGTGAGGACACAGCCCAGGGAGACAGTGGCTATTATTCTAACCCTCAGATCTATGCACAATGCATGAGGGTAGGGAAGCCCAAATCTCTTAAATCATGTTGGGGGAGAGAGAGGACCTCTCCTTCAGTTGACTCAGGTACAGGTACAAGAGGGAGCTTTGGGTTACTCAGAAAAGCCTTGCTCTGGCATTCCCATAACAGGCTCCCTGAACTAGGAACACTCAGGTGCTAAATGAGACCCCCCCGCCTAACAGCTTCATGCTGTAAAAAGAGTTAGGACCTTTACCCTAAGTATAAGTTCCCAACCTATGGACTGGGCTTCTGGCAGCTTTTGTGAAGGGTGGAAAATTCACAACTGAATTGAAAACCACCTGAATAATGGGTCTCACACAATTGTGTCCTAAGTAATCAGATGTACTGAGTAAGGTTCTGGAGCCTGATAGCTTAGATTCAAATCCTGGCTATTTGAATCCACACCAGCTATGTGGCCATAAGAACATTATTTAACTTCTGAATATTTAGTTTCATCATCTGTAAAATGCCATGATGGTGCTAAAAGCACCTTGAAGAGTTGTTGTTTTTAGTGATTTAATACATGGGAAATGGTGCTGCTCATGTAGTTAGGACACAATATATTTTAGCTGTTATTATTGTTTGACAGATATATTTGTAGCTGTAATCATGATAAATTAAAATGCCATCATCAGTGTGATTTTATTGCTACTTTTTGTCAGTATATGCAGTTTCAATTGATGAAAACCAAATATGGAATTATCATCATATAGAGGGGGTGGTCCTCACACTCAGGAATGCAAAGGATGGGGAATATTATCCTAAAACAAGGAGGACAACATACCCAGCAAGCAAGGCGAGATTCTCCACTGGACTTGGGAAGCAGAGAGTCTAGGGTTCATGATACATTTAGAAAACCATGAAAATATTTTCGTTTCCTTTAAAATTAGAAGAAAAGTTAACTTTCAGATTGAAGAAATAGTTTAATATGTAACATTATTACATTTGTCTTTAGGCTATGTGCATAAATATGAAATATAATTTTTAATATTTTATGGAGGAAAGGGTCAAAGAAGACCTTAGGGGCTATGGAAGTTATAATGTGACCCAGTCTGCGAGTGCCTGTGCTGTATATGCCCATGTATTTTTCAGAATGGGGAGCTCCTTGAGAGCAGAGATCGCATCGTTTTTGCCATTGTATGCACAGACTCACATAGTGCCTGGCAAGCAATAGACACTAAATGAATATTTGACGAATCAAGGAAAGGATTAGCATTTTGGGAAAAAGAGTTTCTGCTAAGTCTCCAAGCAAATCAAATTCTGTACTGTTTAGAAGTGCATCTGAGAGTGGCATTCTATGTTATATACAGAAGTCACTGATCAGGACAAAAGAGAGAGCCATGCTCACTTTCTCTGGATTTGATTCTAAAACAGACTTTGCATCAGTGATGGAAAGTTCAGCTCCAGCTAGGGCCCAGCCATTCAGTGATGAGCTCTCGCTGAGTGAGGCAGTACTAAAGCAGGGAGAATCCAACTGCAGAGGATCAAAAACATAGGCAAATAGCCAGTTCTCCTTTCTTAGCACCTTTTCTTCACGGCCCTGTGCTGCCTTGGCCACAGGGTGCAGTGGGGAGAAAAGGAGAAAAGGTACCCCAGGGAGGAAGCCACTCTTCAGGCAGGCAAGGTGGGTACAATGGCTAAGATAACCAAATGGAGAATAATTAAGATACAAAAGTACTTGTGCCCAGAGCCCATCTGAGGCTAAATCTGTTTCTTGAAATACTGGGAGGAGGAGGAGGAGGATAGATCTATTCACAAGAGAGTAGAGTTGGAGAGAAGCATAAAATAATTGTGTTAAGTGCAATTGGTGACTACAATTAATGGGAACAATCAAATATTGCTACATTGGATTTGTAGGCTAATAAAAAAGTTTTTGCCTTGATTCTTATGTTAATAATAATTTCAAATAAATGGTGATTTTTCAAAAAGGAATATTATACAGAAATCAAAGCATACAACAATATGAATGAATAAAATATTTAATAAAAAATTCTCAGGCTTTACATATAGCATGGTACCTTTTAGCAATTTTTTTTGTGCCAAGGATTAAACCCTGGGACACTTAACTACTGAGCCACATCCCCAACCCCTATTTTTAAAAATTTTTTATTAAGAAATTTAGTTATTGTACAATCAAAAATACTTCCAACAAAACCAATATGATATGTATATATTCTTTAAATTAGATTTACCCCCTAGAGCCCACCCTAATCTCCCACCCTTACCCCTCCCCCCTGCCCCTGCCTCCTGGTTCCTTATACATGTCTGTGATTCCCTGGCCCCCCTTTTTTTTTTTTTTTTTTGAGACAGTATCTTGCTAAGTTGCTTAGGGCCTCACTGAGTTGCTGGAATTGGCTTTAAACTTGTGATTCTCCTGACTCAGCCTCCTGAGTTGCTGGAAATATAGGTGTACACTCAGCTTAACAATTTTTAAAATGGAAAATTTTAACATATTCAGAATTAGATCCTATAATTTTACCCATGCATCCTCCACCCAGCTTCTATCTTGGCAAATCTTAGGTAATACACATCTCTTGCCTACTTCTCCCCTCCTTTATTATTTTGAAGAACATAGCTAAAAGTCATCCCTCACTATCTGTAGGGGAGTGGCTCCTGGATCCCTCCCACAAAGACACCAAGATTCCTCGTGTAAAATAACATAGTGTTTGCATTCAACTTAACATGTCTTCCTATACACTTTAAGTAATCTTTAGATAACTCATAATACATAATGTAATGTGAATGCTATTTCAATGCATTATTTAGAGAAAATGACAAAAACAAGTATGGGTATGCTCAGTACAGATGGAAGTTTTAAAAATATTTTCTATGTAAAATCTGTTGAATCTGTACATGCAGAATCTGCAGATGTGGAGAGCTGGCTTTGTTTTCAAGAATAGAGGATGCAATAAAACCATATGAAAGGATCTTTAAAAGAACAATAGTTCATGCAGGTGGGAAGAGGACTATGTGTAGGTTGTCATCAAGTTCTGAGGTTTATTTTTAGTGGACAGTTATGGATACTAATTATATTGTTTAAAATAATTGATTAAAAACTAACTAAATAAAAAGAGATTATGCAAGGACCAATATGAGAGGGTGCATGAGTCAGGGGTTATAAGTCCTATGATTTTGTGCACTGGAAGCCCCATCTGTCCTCTTTTCTGCCTGAGTAATTTCAGTCAGCCTTGTCTTTCTTTTCAAAGGTAATGAGGATGTGCAGGAGGGCAGTGGGGAACAGAAAGAAGATTGTAAATCCAGCTCATCTGAAGTCCTGGTTAGATGGGTTGCAGAGTTGACCTCCCTAAATCAGTGAGAATGTCCTGGCTGCTCTCCCTCACCTCACTTTGCCTGTTCCTGCCAGAATTCTGGGCCCCAGAGCCACAGCTTGGTAAGGGAGGCTGCAGAACCATTCCTCCTACACAGGGGAGGCCCTTATTCCAGCCAGTGTCCCCAGCAGGCTCTGATAAGATGCTTGTGCAGCAAGTGTAATGTCTGGCAGGAGATGTTGCAGAGCAATGGCGTAGACAGGAAGGAGGAGAGCAGTCAGAGATAGTGGAGAAAGGTATAACAAAGTAACAAGAAAGGAAAATGAGAGTGTTTGTTCACCACTGTTCAGAGTGAAGACTTCTCAATCCAAGACGCATTTAAGTGGATTCGTTGGACGGACTGTTCCATTTTGAGTATGTGTCCCAACTTGATGTTTGGATTTGAATGCAATTACTATACAGGTTGAATTGCGTGGTTTAAATACCTTCCCTATAGGGAGGGAGGGGTAGGGCCGAAGGCAGAGCACAAAGACACAATGCTAACCCTGGCTCTGACCTCTGCAGCAGATCTTATTGGATCCCTGGGCCTCAGTTTCCACATCTGTAAAAACAAGGAGGTTGAATTAAAAGGTCTCTAGGGTTCATTTCAGAAGTAATACTTTATGATTGTAAGTGACTTGGACATTCCATAAATAGTAGCATATTGGGCAGTTCACAGAGGTTGAAAAAAAAAATCTGGTCTGTGACTCCCCAGGTCAACGTTCAGTTTGCTTAGGAAATTGCAGTTGCTGAGGTCTTGATTTCTCATGTATTTCCACATTTCCCTTATGACCTTGCACATTTTAAAAGAAAATGAAGGTTGAAAATTTTTCTTCATAAGACCCCACGTTAAATGGAGCGAAACTTTTCTTGAATAAGCAGTTCTCTGAACGGAAGCAGTCACAAGGGCAACCTCAGTTTCTGGAGTCACTCCTTCTTCGTTAATATAAGTCACAGACAGATAATGGCTCTCTGGTTTGGGGAACCATAGGATACATATCCCTGAGATACACACACACACACACACACACACACACACACACCTGAAAGAAACATCTCTTCAGCTGGTGCATTTGATTTGGGACATAGAGCTCTAGGTCTTCTACCTAAAGGTCACAAGCGATGAGACATTAGGTACTGTCGTCAAGTCCCTTGGTGCTCAGGGAGACAGGTACTGAGACAGATGTGAACTCTACCTTCTAGTTCTACCTGGAGTGGTCCTGAGGTAGAGAAGGAAAGTGCCTGTAACTGGAATCAGTGTTAATATTTCAAAGGAGGTGAATGAAAAGCCTGAAGACAATCCCAAATATTTGTAGTTCTTACATATGATGACTATCACACTAGCAGGGGGAAATGCATTACTTCATAAATAGTGCTTACACATTTGAAAGAACTCAAATTGAAACCTTAACTGACGTCATATACTTAAATGCATTCCAATTAGACTGAAGAATTGAGTATAAACATAAAAGTGTAAACTAGGTTAAAAATACTTATGATTTTTTATTGAGAAGGCTTTGGCAAGGCAGAAACTATGAAGAAATAGATTGATAAATTTGATAACAAAGTTTTTATGTTTCTGTACATCTTAAAACTATAAACAAAGTTAAAGGCACAGAACTAACTGGGATTACATTTGCAAAATATATGATAAAAAATCAATATCCCCATTGTAGCAAGAGTTCTTATTAGTCAACTCACAAAAGCAATGTACAGATAATGAGAAAGACAGAACTATGAAAGAGTCTCATAGATAATCAAGGTAGTGTAAACTAAAACAAGGAAATTTAGTTTTGCCTATAAAGTCGAAGAGTTAAAGGATTGCAAATATGCTTTGTAATGCTATGGTAGAATTAAAAATTAAGATTAGGTTTTCTCCAACCCAGATGCCCCTCACTTGACGAATGGATACAAAAACTTTGGTACATATATACAATGGAATACTACTCGGTCATTAGAGAAGATGATATTATGGCTTTTTAAATCAAGTGGATGGAGATGGAAATAATTATGCTAAGTGAAGTATCCCAATCTCAGAGACTCAAGGGCCGAATGGTTTCTCTCATCTGTGGAGGCTAGAATACATCGGGAAGTAGTATGTTAGAAGGCTAAGCTAATAATAACCTCAAGCTGTATGATTCTTTACGCAACAGGGGGATGATTGCTAGGATACCTGGAGGTGTAGGGTGAGGGAGAGGGTAGGGGGAGGGCTTAGGAAGTATATCTAGGAGACTGGAGGGTGGGAATATGGGGGAATCATCTCAGAAGGAGATCTCTGACCTCCACGAGATATCCATTTAACTCAGGGGAAACAGAAACATGGGGAACCCAAGCGGGGCATCCATGACATGGCATTAGCCTTGGATAACTAAGTATACATACATTTGTTCTTGATTGTTTGACAATATTTCCCCCTCAATTATAACTCCATATTCATCTAATAAAATTTTTTTTAAATTAGGTTTTCTCATGATTCTGACATTAGTATAAAATCTTGGGAAAGCCATATGAGCTCCATGAAGTTCAGTTTTCTTATTTCTAAACTGAAGATCATAATAGTTACAGTTGCATGTTAGTTGAGGATTAGGTGAACTAATGAATTTCAATTGACTTTGTAAATTTTAAAGTAATGCATACATGGAAATATATGCATACACACATATATGTGTGTACATATAATTATATGTATAATTATTGACTCTTATAGCCAGGTGGACCTATGTCATGCCTCAAAGAACGAAGGGAGATTAGAGGGTATGTAGACTTGTTTCCTTGATAACATCTGTAAGAGATCTTTAAGGCATTTTAGCTTCATTAAGTTACACTCTAGAGGTGGCACTGGGACATCTGGACATTGTTATAGCAGCTGCTGAAACTAGGAGCGCACTAAACTTGATGTTGGCAGAAGGATGCTTGACACCAGCCCTCACTGGCAGCAGTCAAGACAAGTGGTGGTGATGGAAGCCACTTCCAATGGCAGAAGCTTTCCCAATAGAACACTTGCTGGCAGTGGTCCCCAGAATGGGACTATGCCCAAGGAGAAGGACTCCTGGGAGTGACAAGCCTAACAAGAATTGTCTCCAGAAATCATGTCTCAGATCAGAGATCTACAAATCAGGGATGGTTCTGGTGGGACGCCAGAGAAGGTGGGGACCAGAGACCTGTTGCATAGTGGTTAGGATGTGTGGACTTGGGATCAGATTTTCTGGGTTGAAATCCTGACTGCTCCAATTATCTGTGGGGAAAACATTTTTTCCTTCTGTCACAGTTTTCTCATTTGCTAATGTGGATAGAAATCCCATCTAACTCATACTTGGTGATTGTGAGCATTATGTGAGTTAATATATATAAGGCATGAAAATATCCTGAAATACAGTAAATACCTCTGATGTTAAGTATTATTTTTTGTTGTCATTAATATCATTATTACCATTACCAGAATCTTTTTTAAATATAGAATTATAGTTTCTCTCTAGGAGAGCTGGCGTTATTGGGGTCTTAAAATCCTAGTGAGCATCTCCATACGCGTCCTAGAGCTCTACCCAGTTTCCAAGGGAAAGAAGGTCTAATAAGAGAGTTTCAACCATAGCAGAAGGTTGTTTCCCTTGCTATCTGGAGAAGTAGTTATTGGGTATTTGACTCCATCCTCTCTTTTACATGTAAAAAGAGGCTATAAAAGTCTTCAACTCTCACTCTGGTGGTAACTTACAGCATTCTCCCAGATGTGACCCCTCTCCCACCAAACAGAGACCCCTCTTCATAGCTGCAAATCTATGATCCAAATAAATATTCCCAATAGGAAGGTTGTTACTGAGCTCTGGTAGAAGAGAGGCCAAATATAACTTCTTGCTCATTTATTTAAGAGTAAGTTCAAATATTTCAATCACGAATATTTCCTAGAGAATAGACCACAATGTTTTTGGAACTTCCAAAATGAAGCAATTTGATTAACAAATGAGTGACAGTGAGTCAAATTTCACTTAGTGAATTACTCTGCCATACCCTTCTAGGTCAAAGTATGCTTCATGCCCTGGTATCAAGGGAGCTGTAAGCAACACTTTCTTCTTATAATTTGAAAATAAAAAAAATTCAAGTAAGCATAGCAACCAGTGATGTGTTCAGAGTGAGCTTGCAGACCTGATGTCTGATTCCTCCTCCTCTCTCCAAACTGGTGTTGTTAACCAATCATACATACAAACTGGAAGAATTCCAAAGATAAGAAGGCTCTCTTTAAGTCAGTTGTTTAGAATAGTAATTAGCTACTTACATTGTAAGAGAGGCAGAGTTTTTGTTTTGATTCACAGCTCTTGGTGTGGGAAGAGTTGCAACACAAAAAGGGTCTGCTGTAGGCCACCCACAGTACCATCATCTCTATACAAAAGATAAAATTGACAGTGTTCAAGAGGTTAAGTGACTTGTCCAAGATCACTCCTCTGTGCCCTCTCTTTTTCCCCAAGGAGAACAAGGGCCACAGCCATCAATGGCTAAAGAATACATACAACAAATACTCCTTCCATCATAAACTCTAAAATACATAACCAGGGAAAGGAAGTGTGGAAAAGCAGCAAATGCCAAGACACTCAAGATGGACCAAAAAAAAAAAAAAAAAAAAAAAAAAAAAAAGAAAGAAAGAAAGAAATCAAAGCCTAGAGGTGGAACAGTAAGGACCCCAGAAGATGGCTGTCCTGTTTGTGTTGTCAAGGATGAGCTGAAAGCAGAGGGAGGGTCCCGAGAGGTCATGGTGGAAGCCAGCACCGCTGACATCTCTGCGCAGCAATTTGACTTTCCTATTTTGTTTAATATCCAGATCCTCTGAGCACAGGGAAAGCTTTTACTTCTGGGTTTCTTGGGTGATGCAGAGAACATGTTCCCCTTTTCCTATGCATCAGGAAGAGCATCGTTTGGCATAATTCAGGCCACTGTCTTGGCCACGTGTTGGTATAAGCATGCTTGCTGATTTATAAGACGGATGACCATCCCAGCAGCCATGTTGGAAGGCTGCAGCAATTACATGGGATATATTTGTAAAGCAGTCGCATCATGCTCAGCACACAGTTCTTCCCTAACAAAGCACTTTTTTAGAAAACAAAGTGGGCGCAAGACTGGTATTACATTCTCTTGATTGTCTCTTCCTTTTTCTCTCTTCTCTGCTTTGAACTTGAAATAGAGGACCTGGACTTAATAATTTCTACCCTTAGTTGCAGGATTTTCTTTATTCTTTTCTTTTTATTCTCTTGAGTTGTGGGATATTATAGCAACCAACAGAATAAAATTCAACTCACCAGCCTTTGAGCCTGTGCAACCCTATGATCAGATAAGACAATTCCACCTAACCAGTGGTTATGTAAGCCCAATGTCATAGACTCGGAAGAAAGGGAACATTATTACTGTTGATGAAATCCACCACTGTATAAAAATGCATTAGCAAACCAAAGGTTTGTGTTAATGTGAGTAAGCCCAAAGTAAAGACAGCAGAGTGACCTACTCAGAAAATCCTCTCTGGATCAGAAATAAAATTAGAGTGTCACAGTTAATGTCTACACCTATGTGGTGCTAGATCAAGGACAGCCTGTGGATATTTGTAGAGTATATACCACATTGTAGGAGGCACATCTGGCCCACGGTGGTATGACCTGAACAATATCTGATCTTGGATGTTTTAAATGAATAGAATCAATAAATCAATGAATCCCAAGGTGGACCAAATAAGAAAACTTCATTTTTTATTATCAAATAGAAGGGAGAAGCAGGGACAGATTAGTTAAAAGCCCACTAACCACAGAGGAAGTGCAGATGTGCCAATCCTACAAAATCTTGGCTTGACCAGGAAGCTCAGAAACAAGAGCTATTTCAATGAAAAAAAGAAAAAAAAAATCCAAAGTTCCCTATGGACGGAAAACTCTTCAAAACATGATATTCATATGAACTGGTTTCTTAGCTGGAATCAATAAACTTTGGCTGAATTTTACTCAAAAAATTGCTTCTTAAAAAGAGATTTAACAGCTTCCTAAATACCCAGAACATATAGAGGCAAGAACCTAAGAAAGCTAGGATCAGAGCCGAAACCATATCGTGGAAGTTTCCTGGTGAAGATGGTGTATTAACTCTCTTGAGTTACCATAACAAAGCACCCAAGACCAGGTGGTTTAGACAACAGATTTATTGTCTCACAGGTCTAGAAGCTAGAAGTCTGAGATTAAGGTGCTGGAGAGTTGGTTTCTTCTGGGGGCCATGAGGGAGAATCTGTTCCAGGCCTCTCTCTTTGGCTGTGGGTGGTCATCTTCATGTGCCCTTGGCATTCTCCCTGTGTCTTGTCAAAAATACTCTTCCCTCTAATCATATGTCTGTGTCCAATTTTCATCTTTTTTATTAGGGCACCAAGCCACTGGATTCGGACTCATCCTAATGATCTCACTTTAACCTGGATACCTCTGCAAAACCCTATCTCCTATTGTGGTCACCTTCTGAAATATTTGACTTTAGGCTTTCAGCTTATCAACTGGGGCAGAAGGAGACAAGATTCAGCCTGTAACAGACAGCCTTGCTGGATACTAGCTACAGGACACTCTTTCCTGCCAGTACTGTTATTCTTGCTATGTTGGGCACCAATAGAAAAACTGCACCCCTTCCCCAGAAGGAAGGAACTCATTGGCTGGGCTTGGTCATATGCACAGACCACCCTGGCAGCGAGCAGAAAGAAAACTAGAATCTGGCTTGAGCCATTGCTAGAGTGGGAGGCAGGTTTTGCCTTCTACCAAGACTCATGCTGTGGAAATGAATCCCTCACATGAAGGAAAGGAGGTTTAGTGGCTGAGCAGTTGTTCTTCTGACAAGGAGTAACACCATTTTTTTAAAATTTTAAATATATTTTAATTGTATATATTTATGGGATGTGATGAGATAATTAGATACATGCATACAATGTATAGCAACACATTAGTACTTTTAAAACAACCAATATCTTCAAGTAGGCATGCTAGTCTATAGAAAGGGGCCTTGAGTAACATTTCATAGAGGTTCAAGAACTGAGTCAGGTGGCAAAGGGACTCTGATAGTGAAACTCATTAACTGTGGTCCAAGCTATCTTTCTATGGAGAAAGTTTGGATAATGTATACCCTTTCTATTCAAAATGATTGATTCCCACCTTTACAATTCCAAATAGGAGCGAGGCAAACATGCAGGTCCACATGTACCTTGTCCTCTCTGATTTTTGCCACCACAGTCAGCTGTGGTAAGATACAGAAGTTCCTGGGAGGGGAGCAAAAGGTTCTTCTGGTCAGGAGAGAAGCCACACTGAGCAAATGCTGCTAGCACCATTGGTCAGAATCACCTATAGGTGATAGATGTCATCGTGTCAGGAGGGGTCCCTGCAGAGATTTATCTAGGAAGGGGAGTGTCAGAGAGAAAGGACAGTCCCTGTTTTCCAAGGGAAGGTATAAAATTTAATGAGAACAAGCACCTAATGAACAGCTCCTGCCATGGCCAAATCTTGACTCCATATGGTTCATTGCCATGCCTGCTACAAGCTCTCTGCCCACTGGAGGTTCATTACTTACAAAGCCAGACATTCTTCTGAGAATTGGAGATGCAAAGAAAAAAAGTCTTGGTCTCTGCCCTCAAGGAGATCCTGGAATAATGGAGAAGATTTGACATGCTCTTATAAAACAACATTTCTGGACTACATTATCAGTATGTGGATCTAAGAATATTTTCATGTGTTTACATATTCACCTGCTGTCTCCACCACTAAAATGTGACTTTTTTTTTAATGTGTGTGGCTGTATCTGCAGCACCCCAACACCCAGAGTCCAGGGAATGTTAAGAATTTGATAAATGTTTATGAATAACTTCTCTGATGGTCGTATATCTCAAAGAGTACTTACATTTACTGAGGAAGATCAGGGAAGGCTTCCCAGAGGACACCCCACATCATGATTCAATCCCACTGTGTTAGGTTGATTGTGCTACTGACCATGGATTTTATATACTTCCTTATATTCATGCCTTTTGGCAGTGAGCTTGGCCATGTGACTTATTTGGGCCATAGGATAGTAGCAAACCTGATGCAAGCAGAAATTCAAAATATGCCTATGCATTTCTGATTTCTCTCTTAGAACCCTGCCACCACCAGAAATGTGTGTCCAGACTAGACTGCTGGGAGGCAGGAGACTGTATGGGAGAGATGAGTCACCTTGGCTGAAGGCTACCTTAGGCCAGTCAGCCCCAGCTGGGCAGTTAGCTGATTGCACATACAGGAGTGAGTCCAGTCCAGATCAGCAAAATGCCCCAGCTGACCCATAGAGGAGCGAGAAATACTAAATGGCTATTTTAAACCATGAAGTGCTGGAGAGGTTTTGTTACACAGTATTATTGTGTCCATAGACGATGATATACCCACTGCCTCCCTCAATGATAACCTGTTAAATAGTTGTCAATGATACTTCAAATATGAGAAAACTGATATGCAGAAACAAATAAATAGAAGGAAAGCAGAATTGTACTTGAGTTTCCCGAGTCTTTGGACTTCAAATTGAGCACTCCCTTTTTTAGACCATAACTGTCTTTATGTTTAGAAATATGAATCTGATATAACAGGGGAGCGTAGGAATTAATTATTTAAAAGGAGGGGGAGCTGGAGCGGTGGCTCAGTGGTTTCAGTGCTTGCGTGGCAAGCACGAGGACCCGGGTTCAAACCCCAGCACCATGTACACAGCTAAGTGTTGGAGCAATGAAGGCCATGTGAAAAACTAAATAAAAAGTTGTTTCTTTCTTTCTCTGTCTCTCTCACTGTTCCTCTCTCTTTAAAAAAATAAAAATAAAAAAAAATTAAAAAGATGAGAAAAAAAGGAGGGGAAGAGGGAAGGAAGGGAGGAAGAAGAAGGGCAAGAGGGAGAAAGAAGGAGAGAAGAAGGGAGGAACGAGTTTGAATCTAAAGCCAGCGTGTGCTTCATGAATTTAGGCCCACAGGTGGTGCCCAGGAAATTCTAAGTGCTGTCTATATATACCACAGGCTAACTTAAGAAATAGGTTAAAGAGAACTTTTTTAAGGGTAGAAAAGGAAAAGAGATGTAGACAAGAAAGACAGGGTAAGCAGTGTGCATGTTTCTGTGAGGCAGATGGAATCTTCCAACCTACTTTTGACTAAGGGGTGGGAGCAGTCTCTGGAAAGGTGGCATTAAATCTGAGATTTGAGTAACAAGAAAGAACCAGCTCAGGGCAAAAAGTATTCCAAGGGAGGAGAATAGCTGAGGCAAAGGGTCTAAGTAAAATAAAACAAGTTGCCCAATCTTGAGACCTAAGATGACTTGGCTGAAGTGGTGATGGAGGGGAAGATCTTGTTCTAAGTGACTCTGACATTTAAAAAATGTTTATATTAGTTCATAACAGTTACACCTAGAAATGGGGTTCATTTTAACATAACATGCATGGAATATAATTTGCTCTGTTTCAGTAGCCTCCTCCCTCCCCTTCTCCCCACTTCGGTTTCCCCTCCTCTGTTCCACTGGCCTTCCCTACATCTATTTATTACTTTTATAGGTACTTTATAGGTACACATAAAGGTGGTACATGCATGGTACATGCAAATATGTACACAGCATAATTTGGTCAATCTCATTCCACTGTTCCTCTCTGTTCACATCCTACTCCCCTCCCAGCTCAAGCCCCCTCCACTCCACTATCTCCATTTGTAGTCTCATCAAAAATGCATGAGTGCACCTTTCCCTGTGTCCTTGCATTTATTATTATTTGTTTTCTTGATTTTGCTATTCTAACTGGAATAAGTTGAAATTTCCAGATGTCCCTTACTTTATTCCCCTTATTTTCCTCTAGCTTCTGCATATGTGAAAAAACCTTCAACCGTTGACTTTCTGAGTCTGACTTGTTTCTCTTAACATGGTATTCCCCAGTTCCATCCATTTACAGGCAAATGCCATAGTTTCATTCTTCCTTGCAGCTAAATAAAACTCCACTGTGTATACAAACTGCATTTTCTTTATCCATTTATCTATTCATGGGAACCTAGGTAAGCTTGATAGCTTGGCTGTTATGAATTACAGTACTATAAACATTGATGTGAATGCATCCCAATGAAATGCTGATTTTAGATTTTTTGGATATATATATTCAGAGGAGAGGGATAGCTGGGTCACATGGTGGTTCCATTTCCAGTCTTTTGAGTAATCTCATGCTGCTTTCCAAAGTGACTGTACTAATTTGCAGCCCCATCAGCAATGTACGAATGTACCTTTTCCAACACATTCTCATCGGCATTTATTATTATTTGTATTATTGATGACTGCCATTCCAACTGGAGTAAGATGAATTCTCATTGTAGCTTTGATTTGCATATCCCTGATTGTTAGGGATGTTGAACATTTTCTCATATATTTCTTGACCATTTGTAATTTTTTTGAGAAAAGTCTATTTAGTTCTATTACTCATTTATTGATTGGTTTATTTATTTATTTTTTGTGTTTAGTTTTTTTAGTTCTTTATATATTCTGGATATTAATCCCTGAGGAGCAGGAGGCAAAGATCTTCTATTCTGTAGGATCTCTCCTCATGTTGTTGTTTCCTTTGCTGTGCAGAAAATTTTTAATTTGATGGTGTTCCACATACTGATTCTTGATTTTATTTCTTGAGCTTTAAGGGTCTTATTAAGGAAGTTGGTTCTTTCACCAATATCTTGGAGTGTTGACACACTGTTTTCTTATAGTAGTTACAATGTTTCCTAAGTCTTTGATATGTTTTTATTTGACTTTTGTGTATGCTGAAACATATGGATCTAGTTTTATTCTTCTACATATAGACATCAAGTCTTCCATGCATTATTTGTTAGAGACTACCTTTTATCCCACATATACATATATATTAAGAAAGAGGGACAGTAAGAGAGAGAGAAAGTAAGAGAAGAAACTTTTATTTAGTTTTTCATGTGACTTTGATCCTCAAACACTTCATTGTGTACATGGTGCTGGGGTTAGAGCCCATGTACTCATGCAAGCCATGCAAGCGCCATAACCTCTGAGCCACTACTCCAGCCCCTCCAATGTATATTTTTGATATACTTTATCAAGTATCAGATGCTTGTAAGAATGTGGACTCATCTCTGTGTCTTGAATTCTGTTCCATTGGTCTTCATGTGTATTTTTATGCCAACACCATGCTGTTTTTGTTATTATAGCTCTGTGGTATAATTTGATGTCTTATATTGTGATACCTCCAGTATCACTCTTTTTGTTGAGAATTGCTTTGGCTCTTCTAACGCCTTTATTCTTCCCAATAAATTTTAGCATTACTTTTTCTAGTCCTATGAAGTATGTCATTGGCATTTTGATGTGAACTGCATTGAATCTGTATATTGCTTTTGGTAGTATGACCATTTTGACAATATAAATTCTTCCTATCTAAAAATATGGGAGGTCTTTCCATCGTCTTAAGTCTTCTTCAATCTCTTAAGTGTTCTATAGTTTTCATCATAGAGGTCTTTCACCTCCTTGGTTAGAGTTATTACTGAGTACTTTATTTTATTTTCAGGTTATTGTGAATGAGACAGTTTTTCTGGTTTCTTTCTCAACAGTCACTATTGAAATATAGGAAAGCTATTTTTTTATGAATGTTGATCTTCTATCCTATTACTTTGCTGAACTTGTCAGCTCTAGACATATTCTGGTGGAGTTTTTTTGGGTCTTCTAGATATAGGATCATGTCATCAACAGAGATAATTTAACTTTTTCTTTCCTATTTGTATCCCTTTCATTTTCTTCACTTGCCTTATTGCTCTGGCTAGAGTTTCAAGAACTATACTGGAGAAGAGCAGTGAGAGTAGACATCTTTGTCTTGAGGAAATGCTTTTAGCTTTTCCCCATTCAGTATGGGTTTGTCACATATAGTCTTTATAATGTTAACTTCATTCCATCATTAGGTTCTTTAGTGATTTTAACACGAATGAATGCTGGATTTTTTCGTTTGTGTGTTTTTGTCAAAGGTCTTTTCTGAATCTCTTGAGATGATCATGTGATTCTGTCCTTAATTGTTTGTGAATTACATTTATTCATATATTTGTATATGCTGAATTAACCTTTCATCTCTGGAATGACTTGATCATGGTGTACTATTTTCTTAATGTGTTTTAAAATGTGGTTTCCTAATGTTTTATTAAGGATTGTTGTGTTTATGAACATCAGGGATATTGGTCTGTAGGTTTCTTTCCTTGATGTGTCTTTGTCTGATTTTGGTATTGGAGTGATACTGGCTTCACAGAATGAATTCCGGAGTGTTCCTTCACTTTGTATTTCATCGAATAATTTGAGGAAGACTAGTATTAGTTCTTCTTTAAAAGTTTGGTAGAAGTTGGCTGAAATTCATCTGGTCCTGGGGTTTTCCTTGTTGAGAGGCTTTTAAATACAATTTCAATCTCATTGCTTAATACTGTTCTGGTTAGGTTTTCTCTAACCACATGGCTCAATTTGGGTAGGCCATACATGTCTAGATATTTGTCAATATCTTCAATATCTATATTTTTCTGTGTATTTGAGTATAAAATTTCAAAACAGTTTCTAATGATCTTCTGGATATCAGCAGTGTCTACAGTGATACTTACTTTTTTATCTCTGACTTTGTGATTTGGGCATTCTCTTTCCTTTTTCTTTGGCTAAGGGTTTACCAATCTTGTTTATTTTTTCAAAGAACAAATTTTCGTTGCATTGATCCTTTGTGGGTTTTGCTGCTGCTGCTGCTGTTGCTATTATTGTTCTCAATTTCATTAGTTTTTGCTTTAATCTTGATTATTGCCTGTTTTCTACTGATTTTGGAATTAGATTGTTCCTCCTTTTCTAGGAACTTGAGGTGTAGCATTAGATTATTTATTTAGGCTTTTTCTATTTTTTTTTTATCTAGTCACTCAATGCCATACATTGTCCTCCTAGAACCACCTTCATACTCTCTCAGAGATTTTGATATGCTGTATCTCTGTTCTTATTTGTTTCTAGGAATTTTTATTTTCTAATTTTTTTCCAATGACCCCTTCATTATTTAATCCTCAGGTGTTAAAATGATTTGTTTATATCTTGTTATTGATTTCTAATTTAATTGCTTTATGATCTAAGAGGATACAATGAATTAATCTCTCTTTTTATATTTGTTAAGACTTGCTTTGTGTCTTAAAGTGTGGTCTATTTTAGAGAAGATTCAATGTGTAGCTGAGAAAAAATGAGTTCAATTGTTGGTGGATAGAATATTCTATTAATGACCATTAGGCCCATTTGCTTAATATTCTTTAGTTCTGAGTCTTTATTTAGTTTATGTCTGGATGACCTATCTATTGGTGAGAGAGGTGTATTGGAATCATCTAATCATATTATGTTGATGTCTATTTGATTCTTTATGTTAAGCAGGGCTTTAATATTTTACAAAAGTAGGTACACTGGTGTGTACCTACAATCATTATATTTTGTTGGATGATTCCTTTAACCAGTATGAGTGACCTTCTTTGTCTTTCTGGTTAATGTTGGCTTCTTGAAGTCAGTAGCTGCTTGTTTTCAGTCTCCATTTTCATGGTGTATCTTTTTGCATTATTTTAACTTCAACCTTTGCATGTAAGGTGACTACCTTATAAATAACCCGTGGTTGGGTCCTGTTTTTTGGTCCATTTTGCCTATCTGTCTTTTGATTGGAGAGTTAAGACCATT
Source organism: Aplodontia rufa (assembly GCA_004027875.1). NCBI lineage: Eukaryota > Metazoa > Chordata > Mammalia > Rodentia > Aplodontiidae > Aplodontia > Aplodontia rufa. The sequence continues at coordinate 50,119 of PVKS010009716.1, forward strand.
TACATTCAGTGTCATTATAGAGAAGTGGCTTTTATTTCCTGCCATTTTGATTTATTTCTGATGCTTAGTCTGGACTTGATTTTTCATTAATCAACTATTTTTTTTAGTGAGATCAACTCATATGCTGGCTTTGATATTTGTTTTTCATTTCCTCTGGGTGAAATATCTCATTGAGTATGTTACATAGTTGTGCTTTAGTGATTATAATTTAGTTTCTGCTTATCATGGAAGATTTTTATTTCTTGATCATTTCTTAAGGATAGTTTTGCTGGATATAGGAGTATTGTTTAGAACCCATTATCTCTCAGGATTCTGTATATATTTTCCCAAGCCCTCCTGGTTCTTAGGGTCAGGTCTGAGAGATCACTGGACATTCTAATTGGCTCAGCTCTGCAACTTCCAGTTTTTCTTTTGAAACTTTTAGAATTCTATCCTTGTTCTATATATTAGACATTTTAATTATAATGTGTCTTTGAGAGACTCTTTTTTTATCTTTTTTATGTGGAGTTCTAAATGCCTCTTATAATAATAGGATTTTCATCTAATTCTTAAGGTTTGAAATTTTTTCCGATATTATTTCATTGAAAAGGTTTTTACATTTCAGTTCTTTCACGTACACAATTGATTCTTTGTTTTGGACTCCATGTTATCCCAGATTTCTTGAATATTTTGATCATAGTTTTTAACATTTTTTTATTATTGACTTTATTTTTCGGATTGTATACTTGGTCCTAAAAAAGTTTGAGAATCTGTTTTCAAAGAGGTCTAATCTATTTGTGATACTCTAAGCTGAATTTTAATTTGATTTATTCAGTCTTTCATTTCCACTTGATCAGTTTCCCTGATTCCTCTTAGCTGGTTGTTTACACAACAAAGCTCAAAAGGAAATCAAGTTTCACTCTCCTATCCCTAATGTTAATTGTGCATGCCTGGACAATTTCACCAATCTTTTTCTGCTGGTAATTCACATGAGGCAGGGCTCAAATGAAGAACAGATTGCACTTTCCTTCATACCTCTGTATGGAATCTCCTTGGGATTCCCTATAACTGTTTTGGGATTGTGATTTGCTGGACGTGCTTTAAGTCATGCAGTAAACACCGGCTGAAAGTGAGTGGAAGCATTTGTTAAGGGCTCCTATGGGAACCCAATTCAGCATTAACTCCTCAAGCTGAGTCTCCACCTCTGTTCATCACTTAGAAGCTGAGAAACATGGAACACATTTTGTGTGCCAAATTTGTCTACTATTTCTCTCTTTCCCTTTGTGTTGCCCCTTGCTCTGTGATGACACAGCATCATTGTCCCTGCCCAGCTTGTATGTATTTTCTTATAGCCTCCATTCACTATACCAACATTTCCACGCTTCTCAGAATCTCTGACAGACAAATAATGATATATAGTGGCTTTCTTCAGACACTTTCCTCATTGACAGCTGTATTCTTGTTACTCAACTTTCAAACAGCAGAGCAAATAGGAAATGCCTCCTTCTTCTACTTTGTCATCTTGCTGGCATACATTTTTAAGAAGATGACTCTAAAGAACGACTTTGGGATGAATAAATTGTAGGCAGGCAAATATAAAAGCAGGGTAGCTGAGTAAGGGGTCATTGTGATTGTCCATGCAACAGATGGTGAATATTGGAACATGGTGATGGTTCTCAGAATAGTACAAAATGGATTTCTTTTTTTTTATTCAATAGACATGGCCTTACAATTAGGAGGGGTTCATCATCAAACAATCAAGAATAGCAGTGTAATGACAGAACAAGCCAATATTGGTGCCAGACCATGGTTTCCCCCCTTTGGGTTCCCCATGGTTCCATGTTTCACTTTACTTAAGACCCCAATTAATTGGACTTCTCGTGGAAGTTGGAGGTTCCCCTCGGATTAGATTCACCCATACTGCCTCTCTCTGGTCCTCTTGATGTCCTTCCTATTCCCTTCCCCTCTCCCTACCCCCTCTCTACGTCCCCCAGGAATCTTAGCACAGTTCCCCATGATCATGTAAGAATTCATACATGTTGAGTTAATTGTTAGGTTAGCCATCTAACAATCTGTTTCTGCTTATATTCTAGCTTCCACAAATGAGAGAAAACATTCGGTCCTTGAGTCTCAGAGTTTGGGATACTTCAGTTAGCAAAATTTTTTCCATCTCCATTCCTTTGACTGCCAATGCCATAATATCATTTTCTCTAATAGCCAAGTAGTATTCCATTGTATATATATACCACAGTTTTTTGATCCATTCATCAAGTGAGGGGCATCTGGGTTGCTCTACATCACTAGCAATAAGAGAAATGCAAATGCAAATCAAAACTGCACTGAGATTTCACCTCACTCTGGCCAGAGTGGCAAAAATGAAGAATACAAATAATGATAGGTGCTGGAGGGGCTGTGGGAAAAGGGGAACCCTGTTACATTGCTGGTGGGACTGTAAACTGGTACAGCCACTCTGGAAAGCAGTGTGGAGACTCCTCAAAAAATTAGGAGCCGGAGCCCCCAGCTCAGTGGTTATGGTGCTTGCATGGTATGCGCAAGTACACGGGTTCAAACCCCAGCAACCCACGTACGCAGCTGAGTGTCGGAGCAACAAAGCTATGTGAAAAACTCAATAAAAATTGATTCTTTCTCTCTCACTGTTCCCTCTCTCTCTCTCACTGTCCTTCTTTCTTAAAAAACAACAAAAAAATTAGGGCTGGAACTGCCTTTTGACCCAGCAACAACACTACTGGGTATCTTCCCCAAAGAGCTAGAATTGGCTTACTATAGAGATACAGCTTCATCAATGTTTATAGCAGCCAAATTTACTATAGCTAAATTATGGAACCAACCCCAAATGGATTTCTTTTGACAATAGAGTCAACTGGATCTGCCAATGGATTGGATATATGAAAAGCAACCAGGTGGATGGTGATATCATTCAGTAAAACAGGGAACACCTCAGGAAGAGAAAGATTTTTTTTTCTGTTCAAAGTGGGGGATTCATGGGAAAAGGAGAATAAAGAAGAAAAATAGGGTAATGGGTTAAAAATAAAGTCCTTCCTAGGGACAGACAAAATGCCCTTCTTCAGAGACATTCTGAAACATCAAGACCTCCCTCAGATGTGTTCTTGATCTGATGTTTTAATGTGTTTGAATGATCCAGGAGGATTTCATTGCTATGGAATAAAAACAAACAATTAAGACATTAAAATAGAACTACAGCACCACAGAGGACTATCTTGTATTTTAATAGCAATAGCGAAAGGCAGAGTGTACAGAGTCTGTTTTTGATCCCCTAATCTAAGCATGGTGCACATATGATAACAGCACTGTTCCATGGTAAGTCATTTGTCACCACTTCCCTTTCCAAACACACTCCCATCCTCTGCCACAATGGAAAAAAAGAGACCTCTGAGTCTGTTTTCTAATATAGCCCACATAGCACTTCAGATAATTGCTGACAATAGCTCAGAATAATGAGCAAGAAAGATACCTTTAGTCTCAATTTTTAAATGAGGAATATGAAACAGCAGCCAGATCACATGATTAGTACTCTTGGACTAGAACCTCGGCCTTCCAGTATCTCAGTGTGATTCCATGGCCCATAGCCTCCTCCTCTCCTGAGCCTGACTGTGTCACTTATGGGCAGCCCTCTACATTTTTCTCACCTATTCTCCCACCTCTTTGTAACCTGTTGTCAACTTTCTTCCCCTTATTTCCAGCACCCACCTCTCCTCCCACTTTCATTATCCAGCAAAGATCCCATGGTTCATCCTTTCAGTCATTCTCTTGGAAACTCAGAAAGCCCATGGGAACTTCCTATGGTAATACAAATTCATTAGACAGTATTTATTAGTTGGCTTCCATCCTCCACCAGTCCCCATTCTCATTCACCAAACTAGCCATAACAACATTCTCTGTTTTATGCTATTGAATTTTTGGATCCCCATGTATAATGTTATGGAGGGTTTTACTCCACCATAAACTCCTTTTTCAAACTATGTTCTTATACCACATCCAGTGGATCAGCTACCCATCTTCTCAAGTTCAGCACAGATTCTACTGAACTCTGCTGGAGGAAATCACCAACTGGGCAGATTAGGCCAACTTGGACTCCTAGTCACTCAGAGATACTGCTCTATCTTGAGATTGTTTTTCTACACCTTGTTTCAAGACTCTCCACTTTCTGCAAACTTCTGATTCCTTACTCACTTTAAGGAGATAATGCAACTTCCTATTTAATAGACGCCATTGTAAGGGAATGATTTCTACTTCTGGTCATGAGAGCTACACACTTTTCTGCAGCAATATTCATCCTTTCCCCTTCCAACTATAGTGAAGCAGTTGGTTCTTCTCTATTCCAAGTTCTCTCCATCCACCTGTGTTTTGAAACGCATCTTCTTTCGTGTTTTATCTTAGGTGTTTCCAACTTTTTTTAAAAATAAATTCAAGTTTCTTTAATAAAAAATAAAATGAACAACAACAAAAAATTTCCTTACATCATCTGCTGCTCTAGTCATTCTTTTGTCAATCTCTACTTCTTCATGGCAACTTTCTAATCATTGCCATCCTTTCAAATCTTACTCACTCTTTAACCCCATACTAAACCTTGTCATCTTCCCCTTCACTGTCTAAGATCGCCAAAAATCACCATATTGCAATATTCAATGAGCATTTGCTCATCTGATTTTATCTCTCACAGGTATGGCATACAGTTATCCATTTCATACTAACTTTCAGGAAAGAGTCTGGACTTTTATGGTACCATTCTCACTAGGTTTCCTTCTAACTAGCTGGCTAGACTTTCTTTTATACTGTGATCTGCAGCCTTCTCCTCTTCCTCTACTCAGTTATTAAATTTCCTCTTCACATTCAACACACAGGATCTTATCAGTATCCTGTACACTGGTAACTCCCAAACCTTGAGCTACTGTCAAGAACTTACTACTGAGCATCAGATTCATGTATCCATCCACTTACTTGACATTGCAACGGAAAGTCTAAAGGGCTCAATAAAAGGATATGCAAACCTGAACTTATGATATTTCCCATCAGCACTGTACTCTTCTCCAAGGGTATGATTTTCTTATCCACCCAGTTGAGCCCATAAAAATTGTAGGAGTTACCTGTACCAAGTGCTGTCATTCCTGCCTGCCTACCACTCATTCACCATTGTCCTGGTGTAGCTCCTCAAATTCCCTTCTCCACTCTATGTATGACTGTACTCTAGGTGGAACTGATTCTACCCTTGAGCTCTAGGGATAAACATATTACCCAGGTCTAGCCAATGATTCTCCATTCTAGGATATTTCCTGAAAATATTGAAAAGTTTCCTTCTTCTGGGGTTGCTACCCTATGAGGATGCAAACCTGGAGTCATCGGCAACTATCCTATCACTATAAAGAAAGAACTTTATGAAAAATGTGAAACCAACACTGCAGATAAAGAATAGGAAAGAGAGCTACTCCTAACAACATCGTCTGAACTCTTGGATCCAGCATTATCTAAAATATCTGATCTACCTCCAGGACTTTTCTAGCACTTGGGTTAGTATATTTTCATTTAGGCATAAGTCAGTTTGAATGGGGTTGCAGACACTTGTACAGAAAGAGTACTAACATCTATCATCTTTAGCACCACTCCCTTCACCTCTCCTTCACCCCTTCCATTCTAGTCGGTCCCTAGGTCTTTTTGGTTCTACTTCCTAATTATACTAATTAGCTCAATATCTCTAAAACACTCCTCTTCAATTCATTCCAGTCACCAATCAAGGCCAAGCTATCAGATCTCAGCTGGACAACCATAATGGCATTCTAAATGTTCTTGGTCTCCACTCCTAACCCTTCCACACTCTCTTTACATAATAGTCAGCGTGATCTTAGTGAAACATAAATCTAATCATGTTTGTCTTCTATTTAAAGCTCTTCATTTCTCCCCCTCTCCCATATGATCAAGTCCAAAATCGTTCACATAGCCTATAGGCTGTGGACGAGCTGGCGTGTGCCTTCTTTCCTGGCTTTATCCCAGTTCATTCCATTGCCCCCTCCCCTTTATTCACTTTATCCTAGCCATGCTAACAATCATTACTCAACCTCAGAACTTTGGCAAATGCTATTCTCACTGTGCAAGGCAGCCTTCCCTCCTCTCTCCATAACTAATTTAATCATCATTCCTTTGGAGAAGGTGTCCCTCATTTGTCAGAACCGATCCTTTCTTCCCTGAGTCACCGCACTTGCCTGCTCAACTTGAACTCTATACTTTGCCTTCTCAGACTTTGTCTTTGTCATTGTTTGATTAAATATTTACTGTTAGTGATTAATTCCCCACTAGAGTACGTGCTCCATGAGGACAGGGACCACGGCAGCTTTGCACAGGGCCTGACATCAGTTACAACAGATTTTCCTTTGTTCTGTGATTAGAGGGACAGGTGAAGGGGAAAAAGAAAAACAGATGTTTTCCAGGCTTCTGAGCAGGTTTACAGACTTCATTTTAGACCAAAAGTTTCACATTTGAGCAGCTGACCATCTGTCATACCATTAAGGCAGTATCTCCTGTAGATGAAGATAAAGCAGAAAGTTGGGCAATGTTTTAGAAATTTGATTTATGTAAAGAATAAAATCTGAAAAGAAAAAATACTCAGTAAACATCAACCTTCCCTGCTTTTTTTCAACAAAAAGTTTTGTTAAAAAAACAATAAAGGGGGGTTGGGGACTTAGCTCAATGACAGAGCACTTGCCCAGCACACATAAGGCCCTGAGTTCAGTCCTCAGCCCTGAAAAAAAAAAAAATAAATGGAGGGAGGAGACCATGCTAGATTAAAAAGTCTTAAGAATATAATAAATAGATGCAATCCAGGGCCTTACATTTGAGTTGGTTTGGATAAACCAACTCTAAAGGACGTTTTGGGGATAAGAAGGGGAAATTTGAATTTATACTAGGTTTTAGATAAGATGAAAATTTGTTGGCAAGAAAAGATAGAGATCATTAACTTAAGAAAGCAGGTTACAAACATCATGTACAGCATGATCTCATTTTGGTAATAATATGTATATGTGTATTTATATATGCATAGAAAAAGCTTTAAGGATATAGACACAGGTATTAATAGTTGTAATCTATGGGTGGTAAGAATATGGTGCTATCATGTTTTAATATTTCCTCATCTGAATTCATAACTTTTTACAAAGCACACATACTACTTTTGTAATAATAAAAATTAAAACATGAATTAATTTTTTGAACATTTAAAGTAGGTTTCAACAGAGGCAGATTTATACTGAAGGTTGTTCAAGACATTTTTTTCTATGTCCTCCACCTTAGAAATGAATAGTGTCTCCTAACTTTCAAGTAGATCTTGGTGTGAAGGATTAAAAATGTTAGCAGTCCTTGATGAAAGTGAATCAATCAGATATTGAGCATGCATTCATTTTCCACCAGCAATGTCAGTAAAGGACCTCCCCATCAGTAACAGGAAAAGCTGCAAGAAAGCAACCCTTACGGTGAGATGCTCACATAATTACTAGGCAACGTGGAAGCAACCATTTCCCACTCTAATGGAAAAATCCACAGTTCTTCAACTATTAAGGGTAGGAAGTACATAGAGATTTTAGAAAATGCTGAGTTCCAATGCTATCTGAAAAGGCGAGGTCAGAGTGTTTTACTGACAATCATGATAGACTGGAAATTTCACTACTGGACACTTCTGAGCTGACTATCAAGAGAGTTGTATTCAAGTCCTGGCCTTACCCTAAAGGAATTAGAAAAGTTCATGGCCAAGGTGCTTCTCAGCTTCTTTATCTGTAAAATAGGTCTAGATGAAGTCTAAATTTTAATGACTTGATACCTATAGTTCATGAAATAACAAAATATTCTGTTGGGCACTAAGTCACAGTGTTAACATAATAAGAGAATCTAGCTAACATCCCCTTTATGGTTTCTCACACTACCAAGGAAGTTGCCCGTAGAGGGCACTAGTCAGTTAATAACATACCTTTGCATCAGTTTGACTCAAGAGCAGGAAAGGACCTTGAGGGTTATATAGCCAAACCCTCTTTCTTATAGAGAATGAAACTGAGTCCCAGAGAGATCAGGTGACTTGCACAGCACCACTCAGTATGCAATGGAAAAAGCTGAAACAGAATAAAGAATTTCGATTCGTGTTAAAAGCAAAACAAACTTAATGACATTCTGCAAATTAAATTGTGTTTAACTCTCCACTTACGAATCTGCTTCCCTGAACACAGCACATCACAATCTCCATAGAAAGGAGACCATCCTTGAAAAGGTACTTGTCAGGACACTCTTTAGAAGGCCTTTAATGTCATTGTCACCTTCATCTACAGTATTATCCATTAGAAGTCTGCTGCTTTACTATTGCTTTGTTGACAAACTGTGCTATCTAAACACTTCTTTACCAAAATTTTATAGCCCTCAAATTGGATTGGGACTGTTTTCGTTTTTGGTTTTTTCCTCCCAACTTCATCAATAGCAGTTAGGTAGTCAACTGCTTCATCAATAGCAGTTAGGTAGTCAGGAGTGTTGCTAAACATCTGCAATGAATACCCAATATCAACAGGTTTTTCTGACAATATTGTGGGGAGGCAGCATTTGAACCATTAATTAGCCTACTTCACTTATTTTTAAGGTCAGGCAAAACAACTGAACTAGCGACGTGTTACCTTGAGGTTGCCTGATTACCTCAGTTGTCCTATGGTCAAATTAGACATATCCCTTTGCAAGATTGTCTATTGCTTTCCTATCTACCCCCAAAACAATTCATCTGTTCAAATACTGCATATGAACCCATCACAACCAGATGTGTCTTATGTGTTCTCTCTGGGATTTTCTGTTTGTTGTTTTGAGAAATTGACAAGTAAAGGTAACATGCTGTAATAGAGGGATCACCAACTTTGGAGCCCCGTACACATAGACTTAAATTTTAATTCCTGCTTGCACTCATGTATAAGCTGGGGCTCCTTGACAATTTACTTTTATTCTCTGGGCATCAGATTTCCCACGACAGAATTTATCTTACCAAATGAGGACTGAGGAAATTCATATGAAATACCTACATTAATGCCTGACACAGTATGAGTGAATTTCCCACTTGAAGAATACAGCCTGTTTTAAGAATTAAAGCTGAACCTCACAGTGTAATAGATTCAAAGTTCTGGCTATGGAAACAAGGTATTGTCTTTAAAGCATCCCGTGGAAAGCAGATTGAATGGCCATTCTAGTGGATGAGCTTCAGAAAAGTAGTTTTTCGCCCTCTCCAAGCTAATGCCATGGTACTCTTTTGGATCTTTGGCTCTCATAAGCAGTGACATTTCTAAACTCCAGCACAAGTAACCTGCACATTTGAGTGTTAATCTAAGAGAATGCTCAGTTATGGGCATGGATGGAGAAATTCATGAGTAAGCTACTTCTCCCTTCATACACTTTCATACACTTTCTAGGGTGCAGAGAGAATGTTTTTGGTTCCCCTGGAAATTCAGTATGTTCTTAGAATTTATAGGAAGGAGGTAGTTATATCTTGGTCTGTCCACCAATCCTAAACTATTATATGACCCTTACTCAACCCTAACCAGACCTCCCTCCTGCACTAAAAGATACACTTTGAAATACCCAGGCTTCAAAATCTCAAAAATATTCCCAACTTTTCCCTTTCCCCTCCGAGGCTCTATAAAGACTCTGTCAGAGCATCAGAGCTCTATTCTCCATCACCTAAGAAGATTTGGTTCTCACTTGGGGACCAGTTGCCCTTTGGCGGGGACATCTGACAGTCTGGAGACATTTCTGATTGTCATCATTGGCAGTGCTACTGGCACCTGGAGGGTAGTCAGGAGTGTTGCTAAACATCTGCAATGAATACCCAATATCAACAGGTTTTTCTTACAATATTGTGGGGAGGCAGCATTTGAACCATTAATTAGCAATGTCTCAGTTAGTGCAATGAAGAAGCTTCCTACCTCTGAACCACTCTCTGTCTCTCTTGATCTCCAGTGTGCCTGTGGGCAGGCAAACTCCAAATCCATGGGATCCATTTTTAACAAATTTCATCCTGATTTTCTTCTTATGTAATTTTTCATCTTCTAAGGAAAAAAAAATCCTCTGGTGACTCAGAGATCTGTATTTCCTATACTTTGTATTGTGAATGAGCTATGAGAAGTATGGACTTGAGACCACAGGTTTTTAAGGAGATATTCTTATTGTTAATAACACTAGAGCTCCTGATGTTGTAAGGAAGATTTTAATGGACAGGAGGCATATTTTCCTTTTTGATGGATAGCACTACTTCATAGTATTTATAAAGAAATAGAAGCTATGAAATATGGTCTCTTGAAATTAGTACTTTGAATTTTCACTGCTCATATTTTAAATATTTCCATTACTAGAATTTCCTTGTAAGTCAGGGTTTGGGGTTACAAGATCAAGTTATGGCTTGAAAATATAAACAATCCACTTTTCCTGTTTGTGATAGGTAAAAGCAAAAAAAAAAGAAAGAAAGAAAGAAAGAAAGGATGAAACCTGATATTACTTAATTCTGGAGATTATTGCACAATGATTTTTTGAAGAAAAGGATCTGAGAAATTTAATGAAGTTAGGCACCAGCCTTTACTTTGGGCACAGAAGCCATAGCTTACATGGTTGGAATGAAGCCCAGGATGATGTCAGCCTGGGCAGAGACCTTATCAATAACCCTGCACTAAGCTTGTATTAGGCAGCGATGTCTCTTTCACCAGGAACATCACTGAACCTTCATGAAGCTCTGAAGCATGTTGTAGAAATGCTGCATAGTTCAAAACTTGCCACAGGAAGGATTCAGGAGGTTTCCTTTATCAAAATTCTTGTGATAATATATGTCTTGGGTCTTGTGGGAATCTACTCAGACCGCCAGAGTAGGAATAAAGATTATTATAAGTAACAACTTGTCAGCTTAAGAAGATACAGGAAGAAATCTTATCTCAACTTCACTTACCTGCCAAAGCCCCCCCAAAATACAGTTGCCATTAGCCCCCACCCCTGGAGATTCCTGGAATTCAGCTGCCAGGCAGACAGAAAGCTTGTTGCCATTAGCATGAAAAAAAAATTGGAACCTTCACTACCTTCCCACTGATGCCCTAAATGCCCGCCCCATCCCCTTTGTTAAGTTTGGCATATAAACCTTTTTATCTCAGGGTACTAAGTGCATGACTCAGCACTGAGTACTCCTGAATTTTTGTGTAAAATAAACCTCTCTTTTCTCCTATTCATCTTTCTATTGTCAATTAATTCTTGGGACTCCAAGAATTTTTTTCCTCTCCCAGGTCTGGTGAAATGAATGGGTTGGTTGGGACTCTGCTCCTTCAGAAACTACTCCTGAGAATCTCAGGATCTCTGACCCAGCTGAAAAATTTCTTGCCAGAATCCCAGATCTCTGCTTGGGGTCCAGTCAAATGAAGGTGGTAGCAGATTCTTTTCATCTTTTTTTCCCCCAAAGATTTAGATTAGCAGGAGCAAACATTGTAGAAACTCGTCGTTGGTGTACTGTGACTTGGCTTGAGTACTCTTGTTATAGGTTCCTTCTCTCCCAAGGACAGTCATGTTGTTCAGCCTGTCTCATTTTGTGCCCCGAGAGCTTGGCTTGGATCCAGGGAGAGTGTTCGCTCTCTGGCTCTCTACATGCAGGGGATGGGGAGGACAGATTGTCAAGTCTGTGCTCAGAAGCTGCCAACTGTTAGGTTGGGGGCTCAAGAATTTGCAGTCAACTGGCTCAAAATGCAAGTATCTTGGGCACCCCCTTTGCACCTAGCATCATGCCAACAACTGCCAGCTCTTGGGGGAGTCATCTAAATCTACAATGAGGGGCCTCAGACAATTTTAGTCCTTATTGTCTCTTTCCTGTTGCCTTGCTGGTGGTGGGGAGTCCCATCTTAGTATTGCATGTCTGGGGTCGTGAGCTTCTCTTTTCTGTGAAAGCCTGAAGATGGGAGTTTTCACAAGCATCCTTCTTGCTTCCTGTGGTGACGACAGTCTTTGCTTTCTTTCTCTTTGCTATCTTTGGGGATGGCCTTACGTTATGGGGTTTTGCATCTTCTGCACCCTTTTAGGGGATGCCTACGTGTCCATGGTTAAACCATAAAACATCTTATTCATTTTGAGTCCCATTTTGGAGCAGGAATGCATTTAGAGAACCTAAATTATCAATGGCCCGATAACAATTCTTCGATTTGGAAAAGCTTTTGTGTTTGAGAGGATCTTGAGAGAGCTCTCACCCTAAACAAATGACTCATCACCAATATGGGAGGATCACATTGGAAGAAGGATATAAAAAATGTGTCATGTCTAGCCTAAAAGACTCCCCTCACTAAATTCAAGAACAAAAATCAGATTTAGAACAAAAATTAAAATCTACTCCTACCCTAATCTCACTTCTACCACCTTCATCCTTCAATGGCCCAGTTGGAGGCTAATGTTCAGGTCCTGATAAGACTATTATAGAAGTTTTCTCTTTGAAGGTTAATTGGGTCAAGATAGAACAATGTGTACTCAGAGGGAAAGAATATATCCTAAAGCCTCTGTCATATGATTTATAAAAATGTTCCAAAGGGGGGCTGTAGTGGTAGCTCAGTGGTTATGGCTCTTGTCTCACATGTGCAGAGATGCGGGTTTGAACTCCAGCACCACATACACAATGACGTTTTGGAGCAATAAAAGCCACATGAAAAACTAAATAAAATTGATTCTCTCTCTCTCTCTCTCTCTCTCTCACTGTTCCTCTCTCTTAAAAAAAATATTCCAAAGGCACCTAGCTCAAATTCCAGAAGCCCCAGAACATACACATCTTTGGTTTCCATTTTAGTTGGAAATCTCTCTAAAATAAAAAGGCAAATTCAAAATTATGT